>JAGDQP010015209.1:12693-43314 GCA_022664845.1 Lepisma saccharinum | reverse complement strand
GGATGGACGTTTTATTACACATGCATGAGGACAATGTGTACTTCGCATTGAAACCAAGTGACAAGGCTCCGTTTGGAGCCGCTTTGGGGTATTGGTTGAATAGCATGTGCTGAAAATAATCATTCCGTTTATTCAGTTCTCTTAGGTGTAAGTCATATCATCCCATCCGTCTTCCTTTCGTTAGTATTATTATTGTTATTATTGCTAGTTGGACTCCAATAGTAATACCAAATGTGGACCAATGTTTTTGTGTATTTTTTTAATGTCTGCTTTTATTTCATTTGTACTTATTTGTAACAGAAGACTAGTGTTGTATAGGCCCATTGTTATTATTATTATTATAGTTATTCCAATACTTTATTTTTATTAATTTATAATTTATTAGACTAATTAATCGGCTCTGAACTGTGATAACCAACTTTCCTTTAGCCCTAATTAAATAAGACTTGTTCTTAGGTGACATAAGCTCTTAATAAGGAATTAAATTGAATTTATTAATTGCCTTTAGGCATCTAAGGCTCAGGCTGAGATAGAGGAGGGGAAAGGATACGAGAGGGTGTCGGCTAGGGCCAATGTTAAACATGCCATCCAGGCATTTGCCTGGTGTGACAGAAAAAGAACTGGAAAAACCTCCGTCAGCATGGTCGGCTGCTGGGATCAAGCCCATAACTACCACTGAGCTACGGCGTCTCAGTTTTTAATATGGAGTAAACTAGGTAGATGTGAATTTATAGTTTTATTACATATGGCAACACCGCAATCTCTATGCGCGAGTTGAGAAAAAATTACAAACGTTGAAAACGCCCAAGGGCTGGAGATTGCGAGTTGGGACGAAATTCCGAAGACTGCGAGTTGGGAAGCTGCGACTTGGGATGACCCCAAGTAGAGAAGGTGGGCTGAATTGACGTGGAATGAATGACCTGTGAGTATCCATGAATTGAGGTTTATAATTATTCTTTACCGAAACTGTCCGAATGCTTGATTGTTTCCTATAGGTAATTTCTTGTTTAACTAGTTAGAGCAGGGGTCTTAAATTAATTTCTCCTGCTGTCTGGATTCATGGTAAAATCACAATGAAAAGGTCATTGCAGATTCAAAGTTTGAGTAGGAAAGAAAATGAGATAGACCGTCTGTAACTCAATTAGTATGCGTTGGCTTCGCATTCGTGAGGTCATGTCATCAATACGAGCAGTCGATCATCCTCACTTTGACTTACCTCAGTCAGACCACCCCATTCCGGGATAGTGCCTTGAACTTAGGCCCTGGTCGACTCCTTACCACATCCTCTCCTCTATCCTATCCCAGTCTGAGCCAAAGGTTCCTAAGGCCATAAATAAATTGAAACAGGACAGTAAGGTAGTACAAATATTGGTCCCTCCGTATAATTGCTGGATACTTACTAGAAAATAAATAAGTAAACACAGCGTAAACTAACATGAATTCACATTACGCGTCTATGCTTTTTCTTCTTACAAGTATTTTCATTTCACAAATCCTTGTTTCCCGAACAGGAAAAACTTCCTTTCACATAGAAACTAAATGGACAACCTACATAATAGACTTACTTTTTTGCATTATTTAACATGTTTACAACAAGAATCATGTAACCACTATGTAAAGCCTTCCGAATACTGTACAAAACTCAGGGACTCCGCCAAGATTTTCAGTTTGGGGTGTGTAAAGTCAAAATTGGAAGGATTTAAGTGGAGTTTTGCACGGATTCCATCGATGTTTGACCTTAAAATTTTTTAAAGAGGTACTCTCCAGGATTTGGGGGAATGACACCCATACCACAGGAAGGGGGCTGACGGGAATCATTGACAAAACTGTATTAATCACCTTTTGGACAAAATTGGATTCACGTTGATCTGGTTCTCAAGTACAGATATAAATACATTCACACATTACTCTTAGATCGTATCAAATCTGAAGTGAGTCAAAGATGCCACAAGGCCATAAATAAATTCAAATTCGAATTCGTATTAAACCATACGAAGCTTCGGACTCCGGATCCGGACCAGGGATCGCCATTTGAAGACCTCTGACAAACCATAACGTCCATTTTCCTTCCATGAATTTGAATTAAGTAAGAATTGATATCCTTATTAAGCACACAGCTACTCAAGTACAGGATTTTCCGTTAAAGTGGAATCGGAAGAGGCTCAAGTTAAAATTCAAGGCACATAGACTGATGGAGCACAGCCCACATCGTAATGCAATTCGTTACTCAAGTGGCATTTCACCACCACTCTATGTCACCTCCTCTAATAATTCTAGACTACAGCTACGCTAGAGTAGGAAGCAAGGGACACTTTATGGTGTCATAATAATTATACTGATCTGCACCCAGCACACAGAATCAGAGTGTAGCCTGAAAATGGTGATAATATCTCATAAATAATATGTTTCGTCCTTAGAATTAGCTGTATGATCAGAACGTAAATTCCAACTGAAACAAATTCTGTCGTCAGATTGATTATAGCAGCTCGACGGAATACCCTTACTCATTTCTCTTTTTTGTTAATAATCCAGTTGTCCTTCTCAAATGTTACAAACCCAATAATGGTCAATTTGTACACGAGTGACCTTTCCCTAATGAAGCATATAGTTTCATGTACGATAGTCTAATACATGAATTTGTCAATAGCTTTATTGGTATGGAATTCCAATGACATATGACATTTTCGTTCAACCTAAAATATTACAATTGAAATTTCACACATGAGGATTTTATTTGGAAACATATTACAGTTTGAAACACTACTTGTGAAATAATAATTTATAGTATTGATCGCCAGAAAAAGCCACGAATGAAGTACGTGGACTGCGGATATCCACATGACATTTTGCCCATAAGTACATCCTGTGGGAAGAAAACGCAACCACAGGGAAGTCATTTGAAATCCTGCTGACCACGAAAGATAGCGTTCGACTTTCGCATTCCGCCGAAAACAGCGTGTGTGAGAGAGATATATATATACGGGAAAGTGGAGAACTTTTCATTGGGCGTTCTTTGGGTGATTTACCGACAACTAGGTTTCCCTATTAAACGTTGTGGTTGGCATCGTTCTTCGGATGTGGATGGTTTTACACTTGCAAGCATTCAACTGGCCTTTATGTATTTCGGGATCGTTTGAGTTGAAAAAAAAAAAATCTTGTAGCTTCAGATTCTTAGGAACTTTTCTTATAGTAATGCGGCTTGATAAACCTTGATCATATATCGCTGAAAAAAATAATCTGCTGAGGAATAATATGGTATTTGAATTTACTTGGCGCCATCCTAATACTTAATTATATTCAATACTCAAATAATACTAATATTCAATTATTCAATAATATTGCTGTTTTCCATTTTGTTTTCGTACCTGAGCTTAATCTGAAATTGAATCCAATGAGTTCGTTCATCCAGATTTACTCTGCTATTGAATTAAGTTCTAATAATGTACCACAAAATGAGCATTTCATTTGAGTAATTGACTTGGTTTTTGGTGTAAGTATATAATATTTCTAGTGAAACATTGAGTTCAGCTCCTCATAAATTCCGTTGACGCCACAAATTGTGTGATCCAGAACTGAAACCGGGTCACTTTTCGTGACCCGGTGCGTGACTCGATTGACTCGAGCTGAGAAATATAATTAAGTGGGAATTTTGGAGTCTTTTTTTTTCCGTATTTCGCTAACTGGTCAGCTACTTTTGAACTTGATTATTCTTTCATTTAAATACTGCAAACTAACATTATGTGAGAGCAAATTTACAATAAGTAAATATAAGCTAGTTAGGTCTAGAAAGCCCTGATACAACTTTTCATGCCCAGGTGAGGCGCAACATTGACCACACAGCCGTCACTCAGGTGGACGCAGTTCCACCAACCGTGGATAGATGGCATTATTATTTTTAAATATAATTAGTAGTTAAATATATGTTGTGTATTAAATTTTAGTATTTGAGGGAATATGACAAAGAATGCAAATTGATCTGTTCGTGAAATACATGTTCCAATGCTTATTTTGATTAAGTATATAAAAGTGAAACAAGATACCATTTCCCAATAGCTGGGTTTTTAGGTACTTCCTTCACATAGTCCATGAACCGGTACCCCATATTTAAGCAATTGATATAACTCGGGGTGGTCGGGGGTCTAACATATTTTTTTCCCAAGGCATGGATGTATAGAAATGTAAAATATGTGTAGCAATGTCTTCTATATTATTGGATTATGAACCATAGTCCAAAAAATAAGTTTTCATATATATATATATATATAAATGGCGTTCCTTTCTGAGGTAACATTCCTACATTCGGGTATAGACGTTTCACATTCTGCTGTACGTCCGCAGTGATAGATCGAATCTCTTCATATATTCATCCTTTAGTTCATCCAGTATATGCGGACTAGTGTCAAACACACGATCCTTTAACCACTCCCATAAAAAGAAAGTACACACTGTTAGATCTGGCGATCTTGCAGGCCAGTTGTTATACCATTCCTGGACTTGATATGCCTTCCAAAAAGGTTTCGTAAAGCAACGATCGATATATTCGCTGTAGGTCCGACTTGGAGAAACCATTTGGATTCATTTACTGCATACTTTTGTGGTTTATTCCTGATAAAATGTGTCAATTATGTTCATGTACCGTTGTGACGTTACAGACACTGCCCGCCCGTGCAGCTTCACAACTATCACTGTTTTTGCTATATACTTTCATCGTGAGAGGGCGCAGCTCCCGTGACCACTGCTCTATAGCAACTGAAATAGCATATATCTTAAAATGAAAAAAGTACGTTCTTCTCCACAGAGCAAAAAAAAAAGAAAGAAACATTACGCCGATTTTTAATGGTTTTTGGCAAGGGCTTAGTTCTTGGATCCCTTGTTTTTTTTTTATAATAGTACTTTGAGGGTCGAACCCCAGCTGTCAGTTTTGCCATCTTCAAAAATGCATTTTTTACATATTACTTCCCAATCGTTGGGCATAGCATCACCAAACTTGGCCAAGTCATTAACAACACCGTGCCAAAAAAAGTCTGTTGGGTTTCCCGTCCCCAAGCTCCTCAGCTATCATAGTTGCCAAACTGTTTTAATATTCAGTTTATACAAATGTCTTTCCTTATACTAATCTACACGCCTCCATTGATTTACACCATGTGGAAGTACTTCCGGTACCGCAGGTGCATCAGTTTTCAGTGTTACTTACCAATTTTTAAAATTCAAACTTGGCAGTTATCTTCAGGAACAGGTCACAGAGGTTCTGACGTTCTAACCTCTAACGTTCACTGCTCACAGCAACAGGACGCAGGGTGTCCACACAAACTTACGGGAAATGTCTACATGAGTATGGTCTCTATGTACGGACACTGTTAGTATGTGCCCCATTAAGGGAAGAAGATAGTAGATCCCGGAGGAACAGAACTCGCTGTGGGGTCTTTGAGTTCGGTGGGTTCTCCGATGAATCGTGCTTCAGTCTGGAGGATAATGGACTGACACTGATCTGATGGGAACGTGGAACTCGTATACCTCCTCTTGTGCATTAAAAATCCCAATATAGTGGCCGCGGATGTTGGGTGACGTACTGACCTGCATGTCATTCAACATGGTGCCCGGACAGCTGTATGTTACATAGATGTAATCCCTAAACCTCACGTTGTCCCTACTGCTGCAGCAATTGGTCCTACTTCCATTTTCATGGACGATGTCCATCCTCTCCAAGCTCAGCTGGTGGATGCCATGCTTCAGGAGGCGGTATCGGGCGTATGATGTATCTCACGCTCTCCCCGAACCTCAATTCTAAAGAACACGTCTACTATGCTATGAGGAGACGCATTGCAGCTAAACCAGCACGTCCAGCAACTCCACAGCAGTTTTAAATTGCCCTCCTGCAGGAGTGGTCCAGCAGGCAAGGTACACGGGCATCTGTTCCAACTTGCTGCATTGTTTAAATCCCCTACGCTTAACATACAGAGTAAACTTACACTATGCAAAATGCTCGTTCGACCTATCATAACTTATGCAGCCCCATCTTGGGCTCATGCAGCTAAGTGTCACATTAACAGACTTAAAAGAGTGCAGTAACGAGCCACAGACTGATACTAGGAATTAATAGATTCGTTCCTGTAGCCAGGTTGCAAAAACAAATGGGAATGCATAATATCAGAAACTACATAAAAATTCTTACCAAATCTTTTTATTTAGCTTCTCATGATAATCCAAATAAGCTAATAAGTGCACTAGGGACTTATACTCCTAAATTGCCATACAAATACAATAGGCCTATACATATCTTAGAGAAGAATCCATTTAAAAAGAAAAAGAAATTCCGTAATAGAATTTAGTAATCGATGACAGTATAAAATAACTATATAAAATAACCGTTCTCACAGTGCTTTAACAGCAACTTGAATGTATGCATACACACACACACACACACACACACACACACACACATATATATATATATATATATATATATATATATACAAATAAATCAATATTTAAAAAAAGCTTGATAATGCAGCAACATTCAGTTATTATAATTATATTTATCACCCATATTATTAACCTTATATTTTACTATTAGTTATATACACATATATGTATATGTATATTGACAATGCAGACTCTGTCAGCTGCCTCCATTTTTTGGATGAACATTGTGTCTCCAACTTTTACAGTGTAACATTTTAGCTTTAGAACCTATACCAAATCATATCTACTAACAGTCTCCGACAGCGGGTTTTCCCCACCCTTCCCGTTTTGTGGAGTTTTTTATCTGCTGTACTAACAATCTGGGATTAAGGTGTTAACATTACCGACTCAAGGGGTTTTTACCGGCATCACCGGCTTTCCCCGCCTCTATCAAAGACAAATATTTTTCGCGCTTTCCTACCATCTTTTTTCACCTTCTTTCTCTATCTCCGATGTAGTAGTAATTGTCTTGTGTAGATAGAAACCTCTAGTCTTACCTCATACCTATGCTTTAATGTAGTGCCTACTTAACAGCATGCGGAGGATCACTGTATCATGCTGGTGATCTATACACGTACCTTGGAGGGGCCCGACTATCTTAGTGTTTCTGTTTCTGTTTCAGTGGTCCAGGATACCTAAGTCTAAAATCGACAACCTCATCAATTCCATGCCCCACAGGTGTGCAATGATATTACCATAGTAGTTTGCGGTACCATACAACTTACTAGCGATGAGTTGCTAGTGTGTACATATTTCTTTGTGTCGTCCTATATGATCTTGTACCTTCACTTATAATGAATCCTTTACCGTCCCACGTGTGCCAAAATCCTTCTGGGCTCTACTGTAACTATTTTACGGCTTGGTTCTGTTCTGTCTTTGACGGGAGAGCTACTAGCTTCCACCTGCACTGTTCCACTAGTTTTCAGTCCCTTTTTCTGCTTCTGCCATGTTCGCCAATTTTCTACCAGTGCATATTGCTAAAGCAGCTAAGAATGTCTTCGCAAGATAAAGACACTAAGGGGTGAGAGACTGCATCCGCCATTTGAAGGTTCCGATTCTGTGCTGTCATAATAATTCGATCTAATGGTACTTTGTGTGCTTCCATGATGAATACCCTAGCATTGTTGTTTACTTACTCCCTTCTTCTTGGTCATATTTTCATCGGGTCATGAAACTTCTTACTTGGTTTACTACTCTCAAATTGCGTAAGCTTGATATCTCTATAGCACTGTTCATCTATATCCTGCGCCTTCATTAAGTCAGATGCTACGTATTGATATGGCCTTACTTATGTTGAGACTAATGATGTTATGTGGCCCAGCAAGTGTTAGTTTGTATAAGTAAGATATGATCTGTCGTTGCGAACCATTTCCTTTATCTAACCCAGAAACGTGCTTCTATATTCAGCATTCATAAAGTATCTTTTTACAGCAGCTGGTTGAAGGTCGAAACTTAACTGTAGCCCTCGAAGCTATCTTCGTTAATTGTGACTTCTATCGATTGATCAATCGGAATTCGTCCAAAAGTATAAATATCTTACCGTTGAACTGAAAAGCATCCGTTGATAAATCTTTTCTGTATCTCTAGATGTTTTACTGTAAGTAATATCACGTAAATACAGTCTACAGGACGACACCTGGTGTCATTGATCCTGTGATACCCAGAACACCATGGGATCATAGAGGGTATGACGGAAAAGTAGTAAACCCAATTTTCTACCCAAGCACACAGCAGAGCCAGCGGAACATTTTCAACAATAGCCACATACGATATCCAAAATACAGAGAGACCTCCATTGTCATAACGAAGCGTTTCAAGAATACATCTCAGACCTGTTGAACTTCTGCAAAGGCAGCATTCTGCAACAGGTCGTTTAATATGTGTTGGCATAAGTCGTTCTTATTATCATTAACATTCTCAACGAAGGAGTAGTATGCGCTCTTCGTAATTCTTCTCCACGTAGAGGAAAATATCCAAACGTGCTAGTCTCAACACTGTATCACACATTCACTTGTGTACTCGAACTGAACGATTTAACATTGTAACATCCTGTTATGGTACGTTAACGTTCTGTCTACACTTTTAGGTGAAGAAACAGTAACTTTCTTATTTACTTTGCCGCTCAGGGCATATGAAATACTATTAATAGTGTTTGTATTCCTCGTGTGAGGCATTTCTCATTAAGAAATGTACATAAATATAAGAATCAACAACGAATTCAGCTAGCTCAGAAAACTTTAACTACGAGTAACTTCTAAGGAATATGTCTCTAAACTAACCACAATATTACTTATAAGATGTGTACGTTGCTTATCCGTAAGGCGTAAACAGCTAAAGCATGAAGTCAAGTTTTCGAAGTAATCAATAGCACTATTTTCGCCAAATATACCCGTCCACGTAGGCAGATCATGCAGGTCCCTTGGTTTAGCTGGTTTCAACTCTATTATTGAGTTTTGGGTTTGTAGATCAATTTCAAATTGTTCCGATAGGTCATAAAGCCAATCTTTCGCAACCTGACCTTAATATAGATATCATATCTCCACAAGCACCTAACTCATCTTCATATTGGTACTGCTATTACTTCTTACACGATTAAATAAAAAATGACCAATTTTATCTTTAATTTACTACTGTCTCCTTCGTCTGAAGATTATTGTATAATATTAGTAAGCTTCCTTTCTAAAATTGCTAGACGTTTGTCTAGGTCCAGTACAACTTCTTGAAGTTCATATATATTCATCTTAGACAGATTCCACTCACATCTCGCTCCACACGTTCAATCCTTTGTTCTAACAAAGGTAACGTAGTTTCTGTTTCATCTATTCTAGCATGTAATCAATAGAATTCTCCCTTATTGAACGAATAGTTTCGTTTAGTTTCATATCGATCTTAGATTGAAAGTTATTATCATTACGTTCAATATCACGACCCTGTTCATGAGAGATCATCCTGACTTCACAGACCATTTCCTGCTTAAGGCTATTAATCGCTTCTAAAATATAGGAATCCTTTTCGGAGATGCTGACTACCGTACACTCTTGATGTTCAAAAATTTGCGCATTCTAATGTACTTTTCCAATGAGTGTACCAAAGCTTCATGCCGTCCTTGGTTTCCCCCTGGACCCCTACTTCGATTTCCTATTATATTTTCATCATGCAAATCATAGAATCCTCTATAACACCGTCATCATCTGCTACTTCCAAAATCGCTATCTGATTAACAACAATAACTGACTCAGCATTATCAGGTCCCTGATTTTGATCCTGTTTTTACTCACTTTGGGTGCTATCATAATCATCAGAATTCAAAATAACTTTATCAATTCTTAGCACAGGGATAACTTAACCCATATCCCTTTGTCTTGTGCCATCACCCTTGATTTCACATTATGAGTATCATTATAAATATTTAATCTACTTTCATCTCTTTTTGTCCCAATTCATATCCTCTAGATCGTCGTTTAGGAATACCAGGGTAGGTTTCCGTTTGCACTAACAAATCAATCTCATTACCATCATTCCTTTCAATCTGCAGTGAACGACTCTGTCGGGAATTTTTCAGCAGCGGAGTTAAATTAGTTTGACATAACTATTTGAAAACTTGATACAGTTCTGAAAATTAATTGTGTTACGTGAGAAGTGAATCAGTACCGGCTTTGTACCTAAATTTTTGTGTGCTTTGATAAGGACCATTCCAGAAGGATTTTACAGCTTTAGTCTGTATCATTCATTGTTGAAGGGTTTTGAATAGTGTGGTGTGTGTGAAAATTTTTTTGTTAGGTTACAATCATTAGTAATCCTAGTTGTAAATCCTTGTTTTGTGCTACTGGGGTCAGTCATGATTGTTGGGTTCCTGTAATGTACTGTAAAACTGTAACTCCTATGGGGTTTGTTTGCTGATATTGGAAACTTAATTAAACCTTTTGAAAAGGAGTTTAATGAAAAACTAAACATTAGAAAAAAATGAATCATAGATGATAAGTTAGGTGGTGGCTGAAGTTTCAATTGATTTTCAACTGTAAAATTATTAAATTAAAAGATAATTAACTAAACTCTGTGATAATACAGAGAGAGACTAGTAGTTGTGAGACACGTAAAGCATTTTAAAATAATTTTGAGCTTTTTAAGTAAACTTCGATTTTTGTAAACTTCTCCCCCCCCCCCCCCGTCAAAACAAAAATTCCAAAGTTCGCTTTCGTCGGTAACTTGGAATTTTAGAGACATGAGTAAGGATAACTTTTCTCCTTGTTTTCCAGAATCCTATTAGGTTTTGACTTGTTACAAGTTTTGCAAAGAAAATCTTTAGTATATAAAGTTAATGCAAAGTATAGAGCGTTGATAATTGAATTATTGATGTTGGAATATCCAATTATCATAATTGATTTTTTATATATAAAGAAAGCGGATTTGGGTTGTTCTTGGGAAAATATTTTCTTGGAAGAATTATTTAACCCTGGAAGTTATATCATTGTTTGAATGTTTTGTAAACAAATGTATTAAGTTGAGACATTGGTTTCAGATTTGTTTATGAATATTTTAGATTTTTTCTTGCGCTCAAACATAATGGTTTTTGAATGTCAGTAACGGAAACTGTAAATCCATATCGCCAGAGGCATCTGTGACACCATTTGTGTATTTTTATCGCACCTTTAAAGCTCAAACCGAGTGAGAGTATTACAAAGTGTAATCCAATATAAGTTATTGAGCTATTTTGTAAAGCGAGGAAGAAAGA
Source organism: Lepisma saccharinum (assembly GCA_022664845.1). NCBI lineage: Eukaryota > Metazoa > Arthropoda > Insecta > Zygentoma > Lepismatidae > Lepisma > Lepisma saccharinum. Next base: position 32,120 of record JAGDQP010015209.1, on the reverse strand, counting down.
AAAGATACTTCGAGTAAAAACGAAATTAATATTTGTTACTGGGGTCGAACTTGCTACATTAGGTGTAGTAAATTTTGAAGTATATATAACCAGTACCAAATCAAATATCTTTTTCCGTGTAGCTTATGATCTTTTAAAACATCATCTTATAGGCAGTGATCATCACAAAGTGAAGGAGCGCCTATTTACAGAAAGCACTACAACATTGCATTCAGTCTGGTAGATAAACTGAATCCATGTTGGTATCAGTTATACAAAAATACTTTGCAAGTGTGAATCCTCAAAGGAAGGGTGAGTTGGTGGAAGTGAAAACAACGTAATATTTTTATAGCATACTTAGCAATTTTAACGCAAACGTTTAAAAGAAAGCCAATAGTTTCTTCTATTTTAAGACATTCTTTTAGAGATTTTAACTGTTGATCCGACATTTTGGATTGGTGAATCGTAAAAAGCAATGTAAGACATATAGAGTGGCATCACGATCATATCATCAATAATTTAGCTACGTGAAATATTTAAAAGTCTCAAGAGGATTATTATTAATTCTAGGATGAGATCCAAATGGTTTGAAATCTTTTTACAGATCTCAGGCTAGATGATATTTGAAACTGATAAAGTATGCATCACAATCTTTAGTAATATGCTACTGCGATATTTTATAATAAATGTTCCTTGTGAGAGTAAAATTGCTTTTGAATTTTGCGCACAAAATGTTATATATTGATTGTATAATATTTTAGGAGAGACTTTGGATACTACCTCGATCACCTAATTTATGATCTCTTGTTACTTAAAATTTTAGGTGATATAGTTATTGAAACGAATCTAATATATTATGCGCAAATAAGGTTCTAATTATTTATTATTACCTCATCGAAGAACGTAGTTAGCTCGTTAATTGGTGGTGCATGAATAATCCTAATCCCAATCAAAACTCAATTTATCTTCATGGTGGTAATGCACTAAAGGAACAATTAGCTTCAATATGTAACGCGACAGTTTCATACAAATGGCTGTTATGTTAGATGGTCAACTGAGCTTGTAAAGTAACTATGACTAAGGTTCTCTATCATTCTTTGAATACAACTGAAAAGAAAAATATTATAGTTTTTCAGATGTACTAAAACGTTTCAGTTTATTCTGAACATCAAAGACAATACCATTCAACACTTGTTTCCCTCAGCAAACATGAAAAGATGTTAAACGAATAAAACCTGTTCATCATAACATGTTCTACCTTCTTCCCCTAAGGTGAAAAACAAGTTGTTGTCTCCTCCCAAGCACCACAGGTGCAAAACAACCAAAAGATTCGCTTCAAATCGTTTCAAGGAAAGAAACCTCCTATGAACACCTACACAGTTAAATTCATGGGAAAGCCGGACCATATGCTAACACGCTCCGAGCATGAAAATTCCAACGAGCATCAGCGGGGAATGCGAAATAACAAAGAACAACTGTTCTTGAACATAAGAATGTGAGAAAGAAAAAAATAAAATAACAAGTGAAAAATATATTGATTCTTAGTTTAATCAAAAATGAATAAATCCATAGCTGATCTGTGTATTAAAAATATAAAACTAAAACTTAGTTTTCTATTTCAAAAAGTGAAAAATTATTCAGAAACTATTTTCTTAAAAAGGTTTAAAAATAAATTTCACTTTAAGTTAGAATTATAACTTAATATTAACGTTTTAATTATTCAATGTTAAAAAGTTTTAAAGAATAGTTTATTATGTTTGAGGTATAACGAAAAATTCAAAATAAGGTAATGGAATTTATTTAACTGAAAACTCAATATAATGATTCTAAACTTTAGATTTTATTTCTTTTTATTTTAGGATAGTCATAGACATTTAAAGATACCATGGAAGAAGAAGAACAATCCATTATTAATTTTAAAAAGATACAGCGATCTATGATATTTGTTTCCGTTGCTACTGATAGTAATCCTGCTATTGATACAAGTTATGTAAAGATGGAAGTTTCGTTAATCAGGGGAAAAGATAAGATACTATTAAATTATCATATGCTATTGAATGAAGTTGTTAGTGTTCTTCCCTTTAATGAGGGAAACAAGCACTAGTCGTAATAAAAGCTATGAGCACTTTTGCATTTAATGAGGATACAACAAACGAATTAGGATGGTGTTATATTTTACAAATTGTTTGGATGGTAATTGTATTTGGAAGGCAATAAAGGAATTGTGCCCTGTGAATGTGCAGAAGGCGTTGTTATGTGATGGATGTTTCTTCCAACTTCATGAAGAACAATTTTATGCACGCAAATCCAATAAGAATCATTTTTGCTTAGGCGTGCAGTGAATAATCTTTTAATGGAATAACGAGTAAGAGGTATATTTAAACAAAACAGTTTACGCCAACAGAAGTTTGATGAACAGAGAAGGAGAATATTCTTCAAAGGATTGAATTATACATTAATCATAGAATCCAAAGAAATCAAAAACACTTGTTACAAAAAGGTTTTTATTCATCTGTAAGGCCAAAAGAGTTGTTCTTTAAGGAAGCAAGAATTGTGATTGTTGATAAGAAAAATAAAATATTTTGTATATCTCTCCGTTATTTAAATTGTATAATAATATTATTCATTTTTTGCATTTTCTTTTAACCCTAAGTTAGTCATTGGTAAGATTAACTCTCCGTCCCAAGTTAGGAATGGGAGAAGTTGTTTCATTCCCTTAATTATATTAAATTACAAATGTGAATGAAAGTATGATGACTGAGTGTGAATTATTATTATTATTATTATTATTAAAGGTATTAACTATATACATCCAAGAACATTTAAGTATACTTTTTTCTAAAATTACAACTAAGTATTAAAATTATTTTAACAAAGATTTTATTATTTACTAAGTTATTCTTAAGACTTTCGAAACCGAGTTTTATTTCTTTAAAATAACAATTCAAGCTTAATAAATAGTAAATAATTTTTGGTTATTCAAAATTTAATTTTGCTTGTTTTGTTTCTGTAACTTAATTATTTTTACTTTAACAAAGTTTTTAATATTTACGGACTATTCTTTGCTTAATTATTTCAAATCAAATTTAGTTTTGTGAAAATAAAAATTTCAAGTTCAATAAATAGTATTTAATTTTTTGCTTAATCAAATGTTAATTTCGTTTATTTTCTTTATGTAACATATTTATTTTCCATTAACTGTTTATCCTTTTCTCAAAAAGTTTTAAACAAAGTTTTACTTTTGTGAAATTAATTTTTCAACTTAACTTATTGATTATACTTAAACAAAACCTAATATAACTTTTTCACCAATGAAATTTTGACAAAGTTGTTTACTTGGCACTTGAAGTTGATGAAAGTTATTTTACTTGAATAAATTTTAAGTATGTTAACAATTAGAAAATAAATTATAGCAATATTTTAAACAGACTTTCAATAAAAAGTATAATGTACTTTTACAAAATAGTATTTTAGTTAAACAAGAAAGTTGTTTTAAATATTTACTTCAATGAAAATTTCTCTAAGTTATTTATTTGCACTTAAAGTTTATGATAAAGACTTTATTAGAAGCAATATTTATGTAAGTTAAATTAGAAAATATTGTAGTGAATATTTTCGCTGAACAAAAGTTTAATAAAAAGTGAAATGTATTTTAAAAAATATCTTAGTTAAACAAAAGAGTTGTTTTAAATATTCTACGAAATTTTATGTATGTTATATATTTTGAACTTAAAGTTTATGGAAGTAATTTTATTTGAAGAAATATTTATGTAAGTTAATAATTAGAAAATATTCTAGTGAAATATCTTAGTTAAACAAAAGTTTAATAAAAACTATAATGTATTTTACAAAATAATAGTGTACCTAAACAAGAAACTTTTTTAAAATTATTTTTATTTCAAGAAAATAAGTAACATCAGCATAAGGAAAAAAGTTGTTTTTAATCATGTTTTATTTAAACAAAAGTATTTTTACTTAAAATTTTATCTTTAAAATAAAAATATTCCATCTTTAGTATTTTTAAAAATTATAGTAACATTCATTTTTTCCTGAAAAGAAAACTAATTCACATTTTATTTCTAAATATTTTTTCTTAAAGTATTATCATTTCATAGGTAAATAAAAAATCAAGTTCTATATAATATTTACAAGTTTATTTTATACATGTATTATAGTAGTATATGTATAATAACAAAATTTTAATTTATTCTTGAAAATGTTCTCCATAAGTAAGTTTTGAACTCCGTAATTTCAACGAGTATTGACGTTGTACACAGTTTCTTACAGCGCAACCGCTCAGTTGTTTAGGTATGTGGGAAGTACAACAATTTACATTAATATTAAAATTTAAAAAACTAAGCGAACCACAGAATTCATCATTTACATCTTTTACACTATTTAAGACAATTTTTTAGTCCATTTCAGTTTTTCAGTACTTTTACAAAAGAATACTGCATCAACTTTGCATAATTGTGCAATTATTCTTCGAATATAAGTTATAGTATGACCATTTACTGAATTGTATGCTAATCCGTGAAACATTAGTTAACCATTCACATTGTTTTTGATAGCGTATTGCCAATTGTACCATTTCACATGGAAGTTTTACCAAAAAATGAAACATTTACGTATCACTATTTGAAATTTTTATATTTCGCATTTAAATGTTTGATCAATAATGGTTGGAATTAGTTATACAATTCCAACTATTATTGAAAAAAGATTTCGACCTTTCTTAAAAACATATTCACTGAAATAGCTAAATGTCCTTGTTTTTTATCAATGTCAAAATAATCAGTAAATGTTTTATGATTCATTAAATATTTTGATATAACACATCCATTATTGCACTGATATATACACTGATGACTAATGTTTAATGTACATGTACAAATAAGATTTTGTTGTAAATAAGTTTTATCTGTTTCTAATATACATGAGTCTAAATTCATTACACTAAGTACACTTCATCATCTTTCACACTAGAATTTCAAATAAAGTAAGTGTTTTCAGGACTGTATAATATATCTTTTGAAATTAGTTTCTCTCTCACATCTTCCACTTTACGTTCAAGTAAGTTTCGCCATCCACATTCAAAACTCCCAATTCTAAATTCACCAATTTTTTTATGTTTTGCTAAATAAGCATTATATATATCTGCATAAAGTTAGTAGGTTTAAGCACTGCGTTCCAAGTTCAATCATTCAAAAGTTCACTACGTTTAACATCATTCAACTACCAACTGAGACAAGCATGCGCTAACTGGTTGGGAAAATTGTGAAAACAGGAAGCACAGACTAAGGCGTAATAAGGCAATTAAAATTGCCTATGGCTTCCCAAATAAAATGTTCTTCAATCACATTATTCCCGTACTCACAAGACGGAATATTAGGTATCCATTACTTTTAGAAGAAAGAGTTTCAGCAGCATAAGGGTTTAATTCAGAAGATTTTTTCAAAGTTAGTGAAGATTCACTTAGGAAATCACCATCAGAGAAAACAAAGTTTGATTCTCTAAAATTTTCTGTAAATCACTTTCAACAGGTTTTGAAAAAACAAAGTTTGATTCACTCTGGGAACCACTGTTCACTGTCACTGAAGATTGAATAGGAAAATCAAAATTAGTCACTAACGAAGAACTAGGAGACCTATTTTCAATATGTATCAAAGCTAAAGCGGTATGTTCGACTTCCTGCACCGCACAAATAAAACTGTCCGATGAGTAACTTTCATCACACCACAATAAGATTGGCGAAGACATGATAAACAGACTGGCCGAAATCGTGAGGGGCCGAAGTCTGCAGTTACTAGACTGGCCGCTATAAAAATCAAGTTTTACATTCTTTTGATTTAATAACACTCGATAAACACTATCATTCAAAAACTGAAGACAGTTCTCTTCACTTATTGGTGTTTCACGAATTAAATATCCCATACACACATGTTCACTTTTCTCCTTGTTCCAAAATGCACATGCGGAGCAAAGTAAAATGTGTTTAGTGTTCCAATTACGAACAGATTTCAGTATACAAGGTTCATCAACTCATTTTGATCGACATCCACAGAACGGCTTTGCATGCTAAGAAAATGGTAAGTTTACATTGGTATTTTCACTGCCGTTCTGTTCCATGGTTACAACAAGACTAAAGGTTTAATTTTAAATAGGTCACTGAAAACCTACGTAAAGAACAAAATTAAACTTGTCTCTAGCATAAAACATGGAAAAAGATATAATAGTGAAATATCACTCATGGTCTATCAAGACTTTAGAGAAACTATGTGAAGATTAAAATGAAGGTAGCCTAACGTGAATGCTAAGTATTGTGCAGAATCACATAAACACTTTTATTAGTTCACTTGTTCAAAGTTCCTAAAAGATAACTCACTCACTATCTGGTTCTGCAATAACATCTTTCTTAATTAATTTTGCCTTTACTTCATCCACTCTTAGTAAACGTTAATTGCGAAGAAAATGTTCAAAAATTGCAACACTATTAAAATGTACATGTTTCGTAAGATAGACATGATAAATATGAAAAAAATCACAGCATCCATTATCAGTTTATATGTGCGTCTCCTCAAAGATCTTTCTTCATCTACTGATCGTGTAACACAACGATGTCTCTGGCGATTGCGTACATTATTAAACATTCAGCATATAATATGGGACGATTGTTTTTATATTTCCAATTTTCAATAGCTTCTAAAATACATTGTTCATCAATCGTATAATTTACACATCCGCATGAATTTTCAGTTTCACTAAACATATAGTGGTAGATGAAACTTCACTGTTCTGTACAACACTTTCAGTTTCTTTATTACTAGAAACATAGTATCCTTCATTACTGTCTGAATTAAATTCTACCTCTAAACTTGAGGTGGATGCACGGCGGTAAATAACGGAAGCATTCTCCGCCAACGGTCCATCGCCTTCACTCGCACTTCGATCTTCGTAAAAATGCATGATACAAGTGTCTAATACCATAGCTAGAGTACAACTGTGGTCCAAAATTTTAAAACTAAGTTAAGTCTTACGCCATGATATACTTTCTAACTAACAAGATTCAGCTTGCTCCGTCGCCACCTGCTATCATCAACCAATGCCTAGAAACAAACATTGCAATACAACAAACAACTTGTTCCCTCCTCCTGATCACCACAGGTGCTACACAACAATAACCTCCGCGTCGACCCATTGTCCACTTCAAATAAAAATATTCCAGAGAACACTTGCTTTTAAAGGAACACGTGTGCAAAAACAATTCCAGGATAAGTAATTGTGTAAAATATCTTGTCCATACACCAACAGAGCATCAAACAATATATTTTCTCTTGCTTCGCGTCGACCCTTTGTTAAAGTAATAAAAATGCCATTCAACTAGCGCCAATATCAATCAAGCGGAAGACATAAAGAGAAACAAGATATAACACTTTGTTGAGCTTAACAATGCAGTAAACAAAAATAAAGAACACCAGCCTTTAAAACAGTACCTGCACACTCCAATTCCAAGAAAATTCGGGGCATGTTTCAGCAGACCTCGTCAGCACTAAGGTATCAAGCAACTTGTTCTATCTTGCTACGCGTCGACTTATTTCAAAGAAACAACTCTGCGCATACAGAAATCGTAACCCCCAAACATTAAAATATCTAACAGCACAAAATTAGTTGTACAATGAATTTTCTATGTGTAAAACCCACCAAATATGTGCTGCGGAAAGATGGCGAATATGTAACTATTCGCTGTTAAAACAAAATTCCCTTCTAGAAATATATCTAATTCCTGAATAAAATTCTATAACAAATATAATCTACCATGATGCGTTCTATGGTTTCGCGACCAATTCGAGCGACGGTGGATTCATACCGGGTTTCGCGGCCACGACGACGTAGAGCAAGCGACAAAATGGTGCTAAATATCCAAAATCTTTCATTTATTCAATAATTAAATACATTATTACACATTCGTTTAAATACCAATCAAACCTAGGCCTGGTCATCTACGAACATTCCCGAAAAACCTTCGGTTAAGTCTGCAAAAACAATTTTTAGTAGACTCCCGTTTAAAGGTAAGCGAGGGGGAGGGTAACAGCATATCACAGCTCTTCCGGGCTGTCATATCACATACATCTCGACCAATCAGATACCGAGAAAAAAAAGGCAAAAGTGTGTAATCTTCTACTATGCTTACATAAAAACTATTCTGTTCAATATTAACATCAACGATCAATAACTTAATTCTATTTCAGAGATTTGTTAATATACTAATAACGGAAGTCTGCATTAAAATCTTCCTTAGTGATGCCACTCAGCTATCAAGTCATTTTGGTTGAACCATACTTTCACCTGATTGGATGGTACATTTAAGCTACTTGACTCTCCTGATCTCTCATCTTCGATTCCTTAATTGTTGATTGTTAACGGGAAGACTTTACTCTTGTTAACTGAGGTGATCAAAAGCAAACATACGTACATCAAAGTAAAATACCTGGCCCGCAGGGCCACCAGGCGGGCCTTCTGGCCATCTTCACTTTCTTCCTGAGAGATAAAAAATATTCAGCGAGGGAGAGTTATTTATTTTAATGTTTTAAGCAATCCCCGGAATCGGACATGCACCAGGACCCACACGTTCCCACCAGCACCCAACCAGGAAACACTTGTACTTTGATTTTCTGTTTTGAGGGTCCAAACCGTATGAACTGGAAGTGTGCAGATGTTACTGAAAGTGTACAAAAAGTGTATAAAGCAAAAATGTTTAGAGAGAAAATTTAGGAAAAAATAGGAAAGAATAACATGATTGGATATAAATAGACTGATTTTCTTCTAATCATCTGAGATGTCCATGGCGACGTTGTTTCGAATATATGATGTATTGTTGTGCACCTAATACATTACGTTTGGTCCCTGTGATAATTGTAATCTGTTTCGTGTTTAATCTTCCTGGTTTGTTGACGATTGTTGGGTTCGGTTTTGTTTTTGTTTTTCAGAAATGGTTCATTCCCAGTATAGATGTGACCGTCAACGGATTGAACTATATTTAGTCTACAATTTAAAATTTCTTCTGAGGTAGTATTTATGACTGAAACGAGTTGCTGCTGTGATTCTGCAGGAACAGCCAGGGTAAATGCTGTTGAGCTCCATTGTGTAATGATGTTCGTCAGTTCTTTAAGTTTATCATTAATTAGATGTTCAAACTTTTGAGTGTTAGTTCGTTCTCCTGTACCTTTCTCATCCTTTTTGTGTATTAGTGCTACAAAACTATTAGAATCTGGGTTGTTTCTGAAGATTTTCTTGTGTATTGTTTGTTTACCTTGCTTGGGCCTCAGTGGACAGTTTGAAGCCGCCGTGCGATGTTCTTGGATTTTACATGTTGCACAGTACATTTTGTTTGGTGTAATTGAGCACTTATAACTCAAAGGGCTATCTCCACATTTGTAGCAATGGGGTGGTTTTGTACATTTGATATTATCATGGTACTGGAAGCATGTAGGGTATGGCATCGGTCTGGCTGTTGTCCTAGATTCCTCCACTTTATAGCGATTAAAGTATATAGTTATACCATTTGTTAGGAGATGACTGAGGAAGATGGAATCCTGTGTAAAAAGCCTGGCCAAAGGTAACGGACCTCTGTCATTTCTGATTCTTATCACATTTGAGTCTTAACTTTTATATTATTTGGACTTTGTGAGTCATCCTCTTTAAAGATTACCTTCTTTCCGAATTCTGCCTCTTTGAAATTTAGAAGGAATGTGGATTTGCTTTTTTTGTTTTCAAAATGTATGTTTATACCCGTATTGTTCTCAACTGGATAAATTGTAGGTTCAATTTCTGGTACCCTTGGTGTTAAAAAAACTTTGTAATGTAAGTGGATTCGTAAATTCTACTTTAATGTTCTTAATTAGGACTGAATATTTCATGTTTTCAGAATTTTGAATTTCTTTTTCTGCATTAGTTTCTTTTGATTGAGATGCCAGTTGTTCTGACTTCTTTTTAATAGCTATTGGGTCATTATCAATACGTAATTCATAACGTTTGTTCAAGCGTCTATATCTTTTTGAATTTCGACTGAGGCTGCTGTTTCGAACTCTCTTGCGTCAAATAGATTCAGAAAAGTTGTGATGTCTTGAAGTTTATGAAACATTATTTCAAATCCTGAGATATCTTCCGCTTTAAAGATAAAGTATTTGAAGTGACAATTTGGTCTTCTACTATTGATGAGGCTATTTAGGTTAGAATAGGAATCGATAAGTTTCTGATTTACATTATGTATTAGAATGGTATGTGAGCATATGTTTTAGGTGGGAGCGGTTCTGTAGTGTTTGAGTTAGATGTTCTAGGAGACTGAGGAGAGGGAGAGGAAGGGGAAATAGGGACAGATCACGCTATAGTATTATGCTCTTCTATTGCTGAGGACATGCCCTCTTCATCACTCTGGATTTGGGTACAGCAAGACTATTAGATGATGTGACGACACTTCTTCCTGTATCTGGTCTAGGAAGTTGTCATTACCTTGTTTGCTATCAGTTTTATTCTTCGTTGTAGGAGTTTGTTTGAATTGTCTCTTAATTCTGCTGGTGGGAGTGGTCTGTATTTATTTCTTCTTAAGAAAATCTTTAAGATTGTGAACATCTTTTTGTTTGGAAGCCGATGATGAACTTCTGCCCCTTTGGTAGCTGGTGGAGACAAGCTTTCCTCTCTGCCGTTTCCTCTCGATTTCCTTCCCATTGTTTTAGATTTTGAGGAAGAAGAGGTATTGAAAATAAGGTATGATAAGGGAGTAAGTGACAGGATTTAGGATGGCCCTAAAAACGGTCTTTATCTAACTAACCTAAGTAGCGAAAGTATAGTTACCCTTTACTCTATTTAATGCACAGCTAATTGAAGTTTAACCCTACTGTGATAGGAGAACGACTTTTTAAAGGGGGATTCCCGTGAAAGTAGGAAAACTTTGTACTTAATTTATTGATTTGCCTTTAAGACATACGTATTGCGTGATTAGCTTTCCGTGACGTGCATAGGTCTCACCTCTTTGAGTCCCAACGCTGCTCTGTCAGTAGCAAGGGTATAGAAGGGATATTTAAAGATAAATAATCGAGCTTTAAATGTTTGTGACATTTTAGTAACTAGCGATCGGAACATCTCGATTTACCTTTTTAGGTGTTAAACCCAGCAGCACATCAGTATCGGCCATTATCAGCAACGAACAATTTTTGCAACGATGTTATTATCCAACATAAGTCAATATCGAATGGCAAACAATTTGCTGATATTAATGCCGATCAATAAGTATATTTATCGCTGAGAGAAATTTACTGCTTCAATAAAAGGAATTACCTATATTTTTTTACAGTAGTTTTTGAAAAAAAAAAAATATTTCGTTTAAATTCTCTATTATGCATCTAATTTTCTCGTCTTTTTTACAATTGAAAATTGTCTCACTTGTCTGCGATCAGATTCGAACCTGCAACGTTGTGATTTCTTGTCCATTGTCTTATCCAGTCTGCCATTGATTCATTCTTGAAGAATAATATGTCAATTGAAGGGTTGGGTGCAAGAAAGGCACTTCTCTGAAGTTCGCACTTGCGGCAAATTGATGCTGAAAATATTAGAATCTTAACAATTATAAGACCTATTCCATATTGAATATATATTTATCTTTAGTACCAATTTTAATTACACTTTGTAACTCAAACGAAAAAGAAATACTGAAGAAGTAGTAACATAAAATACCATGCATGTTCCCTCCTTGCAGAGAAAACCAGTAAACATAAACGATGCAGAAGAAAGCAGAGCGATAATGATTTCTATTCTTGAAGCTTGATGGCAAAATGAAGTATATACTCCAGTAACTATTTATGGTTACATGGAAACTACTGGGCATTTAGGAAAACGTACTACAAAAATAAATAATATCTGTAGTAGTTATATAATATTACTATTTTAATAATGTAGGTATTCATCGTGATAGTCACTATTTGACTAAAATACGAGTTTTTAAACGAGCTGGCGATCTTCTAAGGACGGGACCTACATAAAGTGGCTCCAAGCTACTCCGTTAAATGGAGCCCACGAATTGAACCAGTAACTGCGTGTACAGAAAGCGAGCGCGTTAGTCTCTCAGCTAACCCGGGAGAAAACTCTATAATATCACAATTTTCGCCGTAAAGCGTTGTCTTTGCATTCGGTAGTTCCTGAGTTCGTAACCAGCAACCGATCATCTTGACTGACCGACCAGGGTTTCTCCTTAGTCACACAAGACAAATCCGTGATGGTACCTTTGGTTTATTAACTAGCCGACTCTTTCCCGATACATGCGCATGACTGTAGCCATAGATGCCTAAAGGTAATAAATACATTCAAATTTTCGCATGTTCATGATCATTTTCGACACCATATGAAATTAAAATATTCTTATCTTGTTTCAGCAGTTCTTTACTGATTTGAACTTCTTTAGAACGACTGCACCACTTCTTGAAATATATTGTTTACCTGATTCTTTGCTGGTGCTAGCTACCATTCTTGTCCACATCCTTTTATTCACATATTTCTTTAAATCTTTCACTTTTTCTTCAACAACATCTTTAATGTTTTCAGAAACTGAAGAGTCCGAAACACCATTCATAGATCTTGAAAAACACTATACCAACAAGTACAGGCTGGGTAACAAAGAAGCCTTACAATAATCTCGAACATCAGCAACTGAAAAGTCAGTGTTCATGAAATCATATCTCATATAACATAGAGAGGAAAACCGTCACAAAATAGTGTTCTATGCAAAATGGGCATTTGCAGTCCTTAACACTTCAGCTTTTCCTGATCTCACTTTTAAAATTTTGACACCAAATTTGGTAATTATGTGGATAAAGTATGGAAGAATAGAATTAAGCGTTTTACTCAAAAGAAGCAGTTCCTCGGAAATGTCCTTCTTGCACCCAGTACCTCAATTATGCATTTCCATAAAGTTATAAAACCTCTCCACTAGAGTCAGGCTTGGCGCTGCTGACGCAGCGCTACTTGAAAGTTGACCGAGAGAATGTTTGTTTGGCAACAACACGTATTATGAGTTGCTATCATATGGCTGCTGTTCTTCGCTCTTTGGCATTCTTTTAGTTGATTCGTTTGTATTTGAGAAAAAAATATCAATCTCCTGTGCAGCTCACGGTTGTACTTTGAAATATAAGAAAGGAAGTAATGTATCGTTTTACAAGTAAATGATCATTTAATATTATTCCGTGAAAAATGTTTCATTATGTAAGACGTTCTTTCGTGTAGTTTATGTCTGCTAGAAGTATAAAAGAAAACACAAATCTTTGATTAGAATTATTTGATGCGAAGGTATTTTATCGTGTTAGATCCATAGTTATAAAGAGAAATATACATAAAAATAAGTATTCTTACATTAAGAAATAATGGATCGTTTTCATTTAGGCCTATTGGAATTAAAGTGGTTATATTCGTGTAGAAAAAATACATCTGTCTATTTAAAATGTAAATAGTTCTAAGTCCATAATGTGCTGTTGAATTTTATTGATGGCTTTAGTCACCTAATGCTCAGGCCGGGATAGGGAAAATGATTCGGGAAGATGTCGGCCAGGGTCTATGTTGAAGGTGTCATCCCTGTATTTGCCTGGTGTACCTGAGCAAAAAATCTGGAAAAACCTTAGTCAGGATGGTCGGCCGCTGGAATCAAACCCATGACGTCCCGAATGCTACACCAACGCTCTACTACTGAGCCACGGCGGCTTGGTAAGTAATGTGCTGTTGAAAAGACTTGTTAAATTATTAAGAACAATGATAATGATGATGGGTGTTCTGCCCCAAGCCAGGTCTTGACTGAGGATTCCAAACTAGATGAACCGATTGTGATTTGCCATTGCCTTCCATCGCACGAAGATGACGTCCTAAGGACGGGACCTACAGTTTAATGTGGATTTCGAACCACTTATGTCCCCGCTGGGAATCGAACCAGGAACACCCTGATTACACTATTAAGAACAATAGAAACAAATTTAACACCGCAACAAAAATATATAAGAAACGCTTCTTATCGGTCACCCTGGTCGGTAAGAGGAAAACTCGTGAATTCTATATACTTTATACACCTGAAGTCGGACACAGTAATATACTTAATAGACACGACTATCGCATTGTTTATGATATAAAGTCAAAACAGAACATTTGAAAAGCTAGAAATAGTTTTAAGACAAAGACATTTATCCTAAATTTAGACAGTCTTCTTCATTCTCAAATAACTTTTCCGGTTCTAAACTAACCAAGGAAGCCAGATTTTTTTTTAAATCTATATAATGTCACTTTCGATAGACGGTTGAACTTAAATATCAAGTTAAAGCTGTCCGAAAACTGGAGATAATTTTATGTTCATTTTAATGACATACGTCTTGTTTAAATGATATTTATGTGAAAATTGCCGACTACTAGTGTATATCCGACGACCGGTGCCCATACCCTATTTTCAATTTTATAATTTTCTTTGTAAATTTATGCAGGTAAACCACTGGCTGTATAAATTACAGTATTAGTATTTTGTGTGTGTAATATTCATGTCACTTGCGATGTATCCCTAATGCTGTATAATATTTTTAAATGTATCTCTAATGTTTTTTTGTTTTTTTTAATAAGTTATGTGCCTTTAAGTATCAACATTATATTTAACAAATAAAAACGGGGATGGCATCTTCAACATAGGCCCTGGCCGACAGCTTCCCGAATCCTTTCCCCTTCCCTCTCCTGAGCCTTAGATGTCTAAAGGCCATTAATAAAATTTAAAAAAATTATCAGAAAAATCTTTTCTGAGAACAAAAATAATATTTATCGAGAACGTTTAAAAAAGTGATTTTTATATTAAATTATACCTTATACTGATCAACTTAATTAGAAATTGTTTGTATCTTACGTGTTGAACTTAACTAAGGTGAACTCGAATGCGAATTCTCAATTGTTTTTCTTCACAAAAAGATCGTGCGTGGCACATACAAATGATATAATACCAGGCAGCGCACGGCTCGCTGTTTCCTTCGTGCCAAACAAACAGAGAAACAGTTGAATGTTCAACTTGCGCCACGCTGGGAATTAAAACCCACGTAGACGGTGGCGCCAACCCTGCCTCTAGTGGAGTTTTTTATCTCTATGTGCATTTCATTAACTCAGACATAGAATGAGGTGACATTTTACAGTCATTTAATTACACATTGACTATTCTTTAATTACACATTGATTTTAAACAGAAAGCGTATAGACGTTTTAAACATGTTATTTTTGTATAACATGTGTAGTTTCTCCAATACATAGACATTCTTGAACACACACGAGCTTTTCGGAATGATATCGATCAGTGTGCGATCAGTATCGCGCAATGACATCTTCAAACAATATTTTTCTAATCTTGATAATTTAATCTGCCAAAATATTGTATCACGTCATTGTAGATGGGTGTTTAGTCAGAACGGTTAACCATGATTGGTATCAGCGTTATAGACCCAGTATAGACTCGATATCGGCCCCTTATCCTTATGCTACTTGGGAAGTTTCTAAAACCCACGAATATACACGTCCCAGTCGAGATTCGAACCCAAACTATGGAGATAGTGGAATGACTCCTCGTACGTACATAGACAATATTAAAGCTCTCTTCTCGAAAGTTTAGATTTGGAATAGTGTAGTAAAGGGGTAGAAGCTATATATGAAATATGGATAAACTAAGCGGAGGTAATGATGTTGTCATTTTTTCCTTCTCGTCGTGCCCCCATCCTCTTCCCTCTTTTCTGTGTGTTAATTAGCGCGGCTAGGAGAGCATCTGCGGCAGTAGCAGTGGGGAGAAAATTAACCTTAAGGCCCCTTCGTTTGTGGTATTTAAGACAGCACGCCCGTGCTAACTGTTGACTCTGCAAACAAATTAAATATTAAATTTGGCGCTACTGCGCATGACGTATCCCTAAAACGTCACAAGATATCCTAGTAACAACTCTTGTGACCATGCAAAGCGAGAAAGGGTTGAATTCATTCGATATTTGGAGTTTAGAAGTGGTTGATATGTCCAAAGCTCTCATATGATGCACTTAATCGCATAACGGAATACAATTGGAAGGTAATAAAGTGCCTGAGCGTATAAGCGTAATATTCTGAGCGTATGAAATACAATACTTTGTTTGTGTATGAAATAAAATAGAGTATCAAAATTGTACATGAGAAAAATGCGTCTAAACAATTTGTTTGGGAGACAATATTTATGAAATTTTCCTGACTCATACGATCCGCGTACATTATCGTTATTTTCCGCATTTACCATGTAATCACAAAGGATGAAATTGGCCCAAATGAAAGTATATTATATGGAACTTCATTCTTCCATTTTTTTAAAAAAAATCGAGATTGAGGAGTAGGCATTATTTTTTACAGCCACCCTCTAATATATAAACTACATGTACATTAGATTAATGTTCAGCGCGTACGTAAGAGACTACATAATGTGCGTGTAGTTTGTGGTGAATAATAATATCCAAAATTTTAAATGTTTACCTTACTTTGGAAACAGTGCCAGAAACAGTTAAAGCAGGAAGAAAGCAAGCACGTTAGCTAAAGTACTGAAATACGGAATGGTTTCTTTTTCTTATATCTTCAGGTATGATTTATGAAGAAAAAATAATTGCGAAGTTATCTTTCTCAAAGACAAAAAGTTTAAATTTTTTAACAAATCCATGACAACATGAGAGGCACGTAACATAATGTTTCTAAATCTAACCGAGTTACCCAACTTCCTAGTGTTTTTCTCTTTGTTTAAAAGAAAATAAGAGACTTGAAATCGTGTATTGAGATCGTGTTGACCTAAGAGACATTCAACATCCAACATGTCTTTCGACAGAAGTAGTACGACTTCTTTTCTGCAGAATCTGTCTTTAAAAAAAGCCACAACTTTTTCTTTCCACATTGTGAACACCGACGACACGAATACATCCTGTTCTCGTCTGTCAGTTCAGATCGTATCACATCAACTTCAAGGAGACCGCAAGAGTTTGAAAATAACCGTGTCGCGTGCTAGCTTCATGCACGGAACCATATGAGTGTTGGAACTGACACCAGGGGAGAAAATTATGGGAAAGGGGATGTAATAGCGTAAGGGACATGTTGTCAGTAAAGTATATCAAGTTGTCATCCGGTGGGAAGACTCAGTTTAATACTGCGGTAACAAGCAGTAGTGAAGACAAGGAGGAAATGAAGTCGTTTCTGCACTTCAGTATTTATTACATCGAACCTCAGCCGATGTTCAGATTAGTTTTAAGAATAAATATTAAACACAGATAATCCTATCTTTTGTGTTAACTGTTCATACTATTAATACTGCTGACATTATTAGAAAAAGGCATTTTACGGATCTACATTCTTGTAGGCCGACAGCATTTATAAGTACGCCTAATTTTGTAACATTGCTCATTCGTTTGATTTATTTCCTAAATTTGCATCAATAGATCTAGACACAGGCTGTGATCCAATCCTGTAACAAACGTGAGGGCTGGCTTCCCCATGCGAACACTCTTGTGAGTAAATATATGGACAAGTATCATCCAGGGTCTGCAGTTACCGTATTGGCATTCGCTTAGTGGAAATGGGAAAAAGTTGGAAAGTGGCAGAACACGAGCCTTAACGCATAAACAGTGCTGATCCGACGCCCGCGACTTAAGTCACTAGACTGCGGGGATTGGGAAGCATTTCATGTTATCCTTCTTCGCATAAGGAACTAATCTTAAGATATGGGTGTTCTGCGTACACCAATATCTTATAGTTGTTCAATGTCTTATGCCCAATGGCATATCGAACCCCTGCAATAATACTCTCACAACTCAAAATTTGTCATTTTTGTCTTATTTTCATATTCGGACTCCTGAAATTACACTCTATACGACAATATAACTCTCATAACCGTATGTCTTGTACAAGCCACGTGATAGTGCTATTGTCAGCATTCCATAACCCCAGTAAAATATCCGTTCTCAGTACTGGCACAACTTTATATTAACACAGTTTCACAATAATAACGCTGACCAGAAAGAGAAAAATTTGAAATGTGACACTGTTCAAGCAGTATCCTGTTACCATTCTTTCTTGCTTTTTAACATAACTTACAAAATCATCCAAACTTTCAATTAGGCCTACGATTTTCTGAAAACTAACTTTTTTGAATTGTGACAACATATTGCCGTAAAGGCATATCCTTTACGGCAAGTCAAAATATCCCCGTTTATCTCGATGTTCAAAAATAAAAAATTAGTTTGATTCCTGTTTAAACAATGATATATATTCTTTATATTGTTTTCCTTTCTTGTTACTACTGACATGTCAAGCTAGAAGAGTTCAAATGCTTTAGATTTGCCAACCTGGAAGGAGGGAAATGCGGGAGCTGTGTGAGAAAATAAAAACATGCTAAAGAGTTAAAATCACATGCGTTAGACCACAGAATACAGACGTTAAACCTTCTAAACCACAAAATCTCTCACGCATTTTTCGATTTTCACGCGTTTTGCGTGTACAGTGCCACCCCAGCACCCTCATTTGCATACGAATATTTAGATGTTTCATATGCAGATTTTTTTTCTTAATTATTTTATTTCTCTGTTTTTGCATATTATTATCATTGTGAATCGATTATGTTATTTGTGAATATTAATAAAGATTGTCAGATTACGGACTTATTGGGATTATTTTATTTGTATTTGATTAAAACATATCATTTGCCTTGTTCCAAAGCTCCATTACAGCTTTCATATTTGGAAATATTGTTATCGTTCAGCGAGAAACAGGGAGAGTTTGGTCAGCACCTGAATCTAGGACAGAAGTTCACCGCAGTGTCGTACCTTTATGAGTATCGAATTTTCTCCATCTTTTGAAAGTACTGATTACAGTCAACCAGCAAAAGTATATGGGAAAGTAAATACGAATATATTTCTATAGATGGAAACATGTCTTGTTGGCGACAGAAGTCCTGATAGAAAGTATTGTTCTAGCAACATTCTGGAAAGATGCTAAGCTCCAGTACAAAAGGGTGTGAAAACTTCTGATTCTGACCATTTTTCGCATCTTTCCCCTGTACTCTCTCTCCGCTGAACCAGCTAGTTGACGAACCTAGCCTAGAGAGACGCTTCCTAGGCGCATTGATATGTATGTAATTGTCTATGTGTAAGTGCATTTGTATTTAGATGTAACAACTCAAGCTGAAGTGTGTTTGGGTCTCCGTTTTTCCTTCTCACTACTTTTTCAGTTACTCGGGTCCCAAATTACCCAATTATCAGCCTGTTATTTGTCTTTCCAATAGGAACTAATTTCCGGTCTGCCGTCTGCTGTACCATGCCGTGGGCATGGACGGAGAAGCAATATGGCATTGAACATACAGTACCATTGTTTTGTTTTTCTTCTTTCTTTGGTTCTAGATGGTGTCA
>JAGDQP010015209.1:0-12593 GCA_022664845.1 Lepisma saccharinum | reverse complement strand
TCAGAGCCCAATGTATTTATAGTGTGTGTGTGTATTGACATGTTTAATTCTTTCACACCATCCTATTTTATATTCATATTATTTGTTTTGTTCTTTTTTTTTCGGCCTCACTGTTTCTGCTTCTGTTTTGTTTCGGTTGTATTCTCGCTTTTTCCCGATAGGTGGCACCACCTGACAGGTGGCTTTCAAAACAGAGAGTGTCACACCAACCGTGTTTATTTAAGTATTTTTGTCTTTAGAAGCATAACTAATGTGTTTGTATGTATTTAAAGTGTGTATGTATTAATTTTATTATTATATGTAAAGTTTGAAAGCATGACATTTGCTATTAAACAAGAAAATTTAATATACTGAATCCGTCAGCCATATGTGGCAATATTTTAACCCCGACCTCTGTGTCGTGGGCCCCGTGAAGCTAGGCTCTCGTAGAGCGAGTATTTACTAAAAGGGTTGAGAAGGCACCTGACAAGGAGCCGAGAGGCGAAAAGACAAGTCAGTTTTTGCTTAGATTGTTACGAGTGGACATATCAAGTAGAATTTCGTCGGGCTCAGTAATAACTTTGAGTTTCGGTTCTGATGGCTAGAGTGAACGCATCAAGTATTATTTGGTCGTCCGAAAGACAATTCAGTTCGAGTTTTGATGGTGCGAGTGAACGCATCAAGTATAATTTTGTCGTCCAAAGAACAAGTCAAGTTTCGGTTTTCGGATGTGTAATGTGACCACGTCAAGTTAATTAGTGGAACTGAATATTGAAACTGTCATAGTGTAGTACATTACACGAACTTCAGTGACCTTGTCTCCATGACTTGTACAATTTCAGTTTAGATATAGAAATGAACGTGAATGATATTTCATGTGATTTCAAAGCAGTGCGATAGACTATTTCTCGCTACCTCGCACATTGTCGTTATAAATCGGACTCAAGCTTACGTCCGTTGTTTTTCTATTGTTTCCAAGATGTTTGTGGACATGCAGTAGCCAATTTTAGTGAATTCGGCAGTACAACATGTCCATATACGTGTTTACACGTTCTCACCAACTTAGTTTTCGCATAGCTGAACACTGAACCGATCCGGTGCTAACTTTGATGGACAATACCGGCATTCACTCCGTGAAGCTAAAGTTACGCGGTGCTGCAGTGAATGTGTATGCTAAGTACCTTACCATGTTCACAGTGTCAACGATTGAAAAGTGATTTTAAAGCTTTAGACAAACTGTCTTAAAAGTTCAGTTTCATACTGTTGATATATATATATATATATCATCATCATATTCATCCGTTTTCTATCCACTGCTGGATGAAGGCCTCCCCCTTTTCTTTCCACATATCTCGGTTTGCTGATATCCTATGTATATGTATATATATATATATATCTATATCTATCTATCTATCTATCTATCTATCTATCTATATATATATATATATATATTTATTCTCGTTTTTCTCAACTACCGTTGATTAGTTCATTGTCAATTTATGAACTAGAGAGAGATGTGATGCCAAGTATGCACATTGGACTCATCAGTAACTGTTTACTTCAGACTTGTGATCCCCCACCTGTGATTCCAAAGTGGACCAATATCGTCGAAGATAGTGTAACCCCAAAGTGGAACTTTACTATCAACACCTCTCCCAGATGAGCACTAGAAGAGTTTAAACGAAATACGTCACATCACTATTTGGCCAAAGACTCTTACGAACATTTCTGTTAAAAGAGATATGACGTCTTGAACAGTATATTGTGATTTTATTAAATATTTCACGTAAGAGCTCATTCCCAATCGTTTGTCGGGTAATATGACACAGCAGAAGGCTAAAGTGCCTAATTTGTATATAGTGTGTGATATCAAGTTCTCTCCTCTCTGATCATTTTAAATAAATCTTCTATTCAACATGGATATGCCATTTCTTATTGGATGCCACCAGTCATCTGTACTCCTTGATGAGTGAGGTCGTCAGATTGGTAAGTACTGTATATTCAGTGCTATGTATATGTTATGCTGATTTTCAGGCCTACGAGATCGTGCAAGCGTATGGCAGACTTCAAATTGTTCTCTAACTTATCTAAATTAAGCTCTGGAGAATGCAATGCTAACTCATGTTAATCCTTTATTTTGGTTTTTGTTTAACACCCTGAGATTACCATATCACTTGATGATATGTGTATTATATTAGAGATCTCACGCAACTCCTATATTGAATCACTCTCATATTTCATATCTTGTAACTTGACCCATTAAAGTAAATAAACAGGAGGTATTTGTGTTGTTCTCCCTCCAATACTCCTCTTTTTGGAATTTTTTCTTCGTTTCATGAGAAAGCGTGAGACATTTTTAATTTTTTTTAATTTTTGCATTTCATTACCAAAACTGCCCCCACAAGTCAAGAGTTTTCCACAAACCAGGCTTCTCAGTTAAAAGGCACTCCACAAAACCTGGCTCCCCAGTGAGGGGCACTCCACATGCGTGAGAGGTGACATTCTTTGCTAGTATTCTTTGCCTATTTCGTCTTTAAGTCTGAACAGCTTTTTACTTCATTGAGTATGAATAATATGACATTTCTGGTAAAATATAAGCTTTCATTTCAATGCAGTGGGATCCTAGATTGTTGGCAAGGTTCTGAATCCGGGACTATGTATTAAAAATCCGTGAGTGGGTTTCTAATTTCCTTATATGTAAAATAAAGCACAGAAACTACGAAAAATACTCATATATTTGAAAAACACACATTTCGCTTATTAATGATTATGATCAGAAAGCCATTGTTCAGTGTACATTTTGACACAAAATAGGGAGGTACTTGAGCGACTAAACTCTGCCAAATGTAACGGCATTAACATATTACACTGTTAGCATATTGCACTGGCGACAAAAATGTGTGAATAAAAGTTATAACAAGAATTCTAGTTAATTGTTGATATATATTAATGTTTAAATCGCCATACATATCGATTCATTGGATATACAGTGCAACACGATTGCTAACACTATGCTATAATTGAGCTTAATTAGGCAGTAAGTGTCAAGAAGAGAAGGAAAATCTTGGAAGTGCAGTTTATAAATTTAGCAGAGGCTTTTGTAACCATCGACTTCTATTCAAATGAGGGAAGGTATGGGAAGTCGAAAAGCAGATATGTTAAACCATGTGTTCGTTACTTCTAAAATATATGTCTTCGTTATCTTATCTCATTGGTAACTAATTCCAATTTTATCTAGGATGTAGGACTACGACGGAAATATATTTCGTTGCTCTACGCTTGTGTCCAGCTGATTTAGCCGGCCGAGCGGTCTGCGGCAGTAGGCCATCGACTCGAAGGTCTCGGACTCGAGTCCCGGCAGGGGTATGAGTGTGGATTTTAACAGCTAAAGGCGAATCGTGACGGTCGAAGTCCGAAGTTACTAGACTGGCCCATATAAAAAATAAAGTTTTAAAGTTGTTGTTTTTTAAGCTAATTTATTTCGATTCTCATCTGGATTCATATGTTGAAAGATTCCAAGTTTTCTTTCTCAGTATTTCATAGAGTTTACGTTTCCGCTCCACATAACGCAATATTGTCTTTACAAATATTTAATAAATCCTTTTCACATGTTTGATCTCCGGTTCACAGAAAAGATGGTTCCCAAAAATCTTGCTATTACCATATGTCAATTTATACACTACGTATGCTAAGCACTTCAGGCGTAAAATTTATTCTACGTTTCTGTGATTTTGATGTTTGTTGTGCTATATTTATTTCAGTCACCTTCGTTCTATTTTGTTCAAGCTTAGTCGGAGTGTTTGGTCACCCAATAGAAATGTCCACTAGAAATGGTGGCTAGCGAAAACACTCCGGGACGTATCGAATCCAATATTGCTTCTGTGTAGTTAGAGAGAAGTAGATCTGGGAAATCCTATGGAATTATCGAAGAAGGCAGATGTTGAGTTGAAAGATCGAAGACTTATAAGGAACTTGTATCTAAATGAGAAAATAAGGTAAAAGTTCATGACGACTTATCAGAACGAACAACCGTCAACGGTCGAGGAGTGGGACTAACAAGGGAAGGGGCACTAAGATCACCTCGAAACCCTACTTCAAATTTCGTATACAGGTAGGCGAGCCACAAAGAGATTAACATAGAAAATATTAGATGCCATTTTGAAGTGCAAGGCCTTTGAATAAAAGGATAAAGTTTGTGACGTTACTTACATTCCCTCAAATGTAATTAAGTCACTTTTGTATGTTTTCCGTCATATACGTCGCATTTGACTTCACTGTCTATATTCTGATCTTTTAAATTAACAAAAGAAAGTATTCTGTGCCTAAGGTTACATAATGATGCTTTCTAAGATATAGTGCAAACTGCGTGACAATAAAGTTCTTTTATGTTTAAAGCCCAAAATTAAGAATTCGTATACAATGAAATTCAAATATATATATATGTGTGTAAAGAACATTTAAATTTCTTACGAGGATGAATACAAGTGAAAAAACAATAGACAAGGAACTATTTTCATATGCAAAGGTAAAGAAGTTATTACATAACAAATACAATGTAAAATGTTACTAAGAATACTAAATTGTGCCTGCGCGCACGAATCTAAATTGGAACTACATTTTGGTAGTGTATGAATATGTGATGCGGTTATTAGTATATAAGTAGTATGCAGAGCAGAATCAGCAGATGTAATTCAGTTTCCATCGGCCTTCGGGCCGAACGACATCGAGCTCCCTTGCTTGATATGTCTCTTCTTCGGACAGCAAGTCTGCTAATAAATCTATTGCTCTCATGTTTTATTGGCTTTGTTTTATAACTTAATTAAGAATACTATTTAACTTGTGTTCTACAACCTATTTCCTGCCCTGGCTCGTTTTCAGCTTAGGCAGGCAGGAGTTCGTACCCAAGTTCTTAGCGTTGGCTCGTCTTCAGCTCAGGCAGGTCATCGTGACCCTGGACTTCTACCTGTCTTCATCTCAGGCAGGTAGTTGTTCCCAACCTATTCCTTGCTTCAGCCCTTCTTCAGCTTAGGCAGGCAGGAGTACTCAACCAATAACCTAATGTTGGTCCGTCTTCAGCTCAGGAAGATCAGCGTTACCTTTTGGCCTCTGCCCGTATTCATCTCAGGCAGGCAGTGGTTCGCAACCTTTACCTAGGCGGTGGCCCGTCTTCAGCTCAGGCAGGTAGTCGTCACTTTTTGGCTCTAACCCGTCTTCATCTCAAGCAGTAAAGTGTCATTTACCAAACACCTAGCCTCTGTCCGTCTTTAGCTCAGGCAGGCAGTGGTTGTCAACTTTTCCTCAGTGTCTTCAGCTCAGGCAAGCAAACACTAACCTTAGCTTCAGACCGTCTTCAGCTCAGGCAGGAGGAAACAACAACCAAAGATCCGGCTCCAACTCGTCTTCATCTGGCAGAGGGAGCTACGGAACCTATCCTCTTCCATCCTTGGGTGTTCTCCCGTCTTCAGCTCAGGCAGGAGGATACTACTCTTTGCTCCAAGCCGTCTTAAGTTCAGGCAGGAAGGAGTATTCATTACCTATTTTCTCTCTTGTACTAATAAGATTTTGCCTTTCAGCACCGCGGATAGTTCATCCCGCGCCCATAGCCGATGTATATTTAGTACAAGTTTGTTAGATATATTCTCCTGGGGTTGCGCTAGTGAAAATGGTAGAACATTTTTCCTATAGGTACTCTCTGGTCCTTTAGATAATTGGCGCCCAGCTAAGAGGCTCAAAAACGGAGCGGATTTTCGGTATGAAGAGAAAAATGGTTGCACAATTGAGAGTAACAAAGAACAGGATGTAAGTCCAGAGAGACCGTCCAGCTCAGGAGACAAGTATGAGAGCAATTCATATAGAAGAAGCAGCAGAATCAGACGTAAAAACAGTCCAAGGTGGCTAAAATAATGGAACAAGGCACAGCTGGTATCGAAACAGAATCAGGAAAGGAAGACTTAGCTGGTTACGATCTATTGGTGAAAATAATAAATGAAAATTTCAGCAGCATGAAACAAGATTTCAGTACTCAGGGCCAGAAACTTAAAAACATAGATAAAAAATTCAACACCCAAAACCAGAAGATAAATGAAAACTTCAATAGCTTGAAACAAGGTTTCAACAGCTTGAACGGGAAAACATCAAATTTGAAAACAGATCTATACTATAGGTTTCAAGAGCAGGAACTTCAACCAACCAACTCCGAACAGATGTTATAGAAGAAAGATTGGATAAAACCAAAGAATATAAGGGATAAAAAATGGGATATAAGGAAAATGTTTACAATTTTATTGACTCAATTAGTTTGAGTGCTTCAGTCATTGGAGGTGTGGAATATGAATCTCGTTTAGTCGAAATAATTTTAAATGGCATGAACCCCTCATATATTTAATTGTTTTATGGATAATTGTCCAGGATTAGTTCTTGAATTGAAACAGCGCCTTAATTCTTTTGAAATATATAAGAGAAAGGTCGACTATTTTCAATCAGAAAAAGAGCGTTTTGTGAATAAAAGGTTTCCGAAACCAAAGCAAGCGTCATTTACTAATGCCAATAGGGACTTGAAAGTAAATAAAAATATAGAACCGAATCAAAATCTTAGTTCTTTTGTAGCGACCGATAAAGGTGGTAAAAGAAAACAAATGCGCAAACCTGAAAATTGTAAAAAGAAAATGAACCAAACTAGACTTGACACAGGAAGTGGATCTTATATCGATTCAAATTTATTAGTGATACCGTCGTACCTAGAAAATAAAATTGCTGCTTTTGCCAAAGTAAGAATTATGGACGTGCGGAGTGATATTTGCATGGATTCCGGATGTACTTCTAACCTAATCTCCGGAAAGTTTGTTAATGACAATGAAATTTTCCTAGTCAAAACTGAATGCGAACCAGTGGTCATTAAATCAGCATTTGGGGAGTTATTTATTTCAGATATGAAAACAAGACTGAAAGTTCCTATAGCAGGGGAAAACGCATTAGTGGAATTTCGAACTGTTAAAATTTACCTTGTGTGGGTGTGTTAGGGATATCTTACCTTTCCAAAATGTAGGGGTTTCTGGACTTCAAAAATGAATTATTATTTCTTCGTGATGGGAAGATAAGAATTTCCTTGAGATAGATGGATGAAGTTCCCATGAGTTTCCTTTATGAACTCAGTTGATTCAAATGCTGGGAATTGTCGTGTGATATTCCGTGTGTTACAAAATAGAACTATTTCCAATTTTGGGAATCTTACTCTGTTTATCCAACAAATAAATTAAAAAATGAAGGAAGTCAAGATGCCATTTGTCAAAAATTATCGGATTTTGATGAAATGAGCAGACTTGTAATTCAGAATGGGATTCAAGATGGGGATCATCATTTGAATTAGGTGGATGAATCAGATGGGGAATCACGAAGGTCTGAAGATTCGGTGAATGGTCCAGTGACTGTTCAGTCAATGAAAGTCAATGTGACGGAGACTATGGTTGATCCAGAAAGATTTAGAAGAAAGTATATTGAATGAATGTTCTTCAAATCCCAGATAGCAAGCAAGAGAGGAAAATATGCGAAAAATAGGAAGAGAGGAAAGCGAAAAATATCTAATTTCCAAATAGATTGTTTGAAATTTCCAGTAATCGATTGTTTTGGACCAACTAGAAAGTCAACTCAGATTGTAAAAAGTCCAATCTTCATCGCGATTAATTTGACAATTTATTTGAATCCAATTGAGTTTGGAGATTGTAATTTTTGAAAATAAATTTGTTAAGTTTATTTCATTTTATTTTGTTGAAATGAACTTACTACTCGAGCTTGTCTGTTCTGACATTGTTTGTTCAATCTGGACGCGGACGATACTGTTCTGAATTAACTAGGGGGCTACTTGCGTGTCATTCTAAGAATTTGATTTTTGTTTTTGTTCACAAACAAAAATAGTTCGGATTTTTGGAACGATGGGTGAGGAATGCTTAAAGTTAGCCAATCGAAATGTGTGAGCTCCAAATTTGATTTTTAGTGAGAATCCCCAGTTTTATTGCATACGGATAAAATAAATCAGAATATTGCCTGCTCATCAGTGTAGGATGTGAGTTCTTGGATCTACAGGCCGGAAGGTAGATTAATGGTGACAAGAACTAAAAGTTCCGGAAATGCTAAATATCACTGTTAGAATGCATTTTTTTTTGCGTGGAGGTTCATTTATGAAGTACATCTATATCACGATAGTAAAATGTACGTTTAACCATCTACTACTTTTATTCACATTTCATAATTCCTAATCCATTATTTATATAAAATACTCTCCGATAGCTCCACTTGATAATTTTTAGAAGGAATTAAATAAACGATTTTGATTATTGATTTTGTACCAAATCGTACGAATTTCCATATACGTCAATACAGTGCTCGATTTTAAATGTTCAACTTTAAATTCATTTTAAGACCTTTAGGCAACTATAGTTCAGGCTGTATGGATGATGACGGGATGTATTGGTGGAATCAAGAAAGTGAGAGGAAACGGGAGCATCCCGAAAAACCCACACATACGGTGTTTGTCCACCACAAAGCCCACATGGCATCAGCAGGGATCGATCTGATGACCCCTAGCACCAGAGGTGAGTGTTATATCTACTGAGGCACCGTAGCCCCATATGATGTTCGATTTGCCGGTGGGAACACCGGGGATTTTCCCTGATGCATGAGAATTTCATCCCAGGTTATTGATTTAGAATATCACCCCAATCAGGGATAAAATTTTTGTATTTTCACCAAAAAGGTAGTATTTTGAAACATGTAGGCATGCACTAGTTTTAGAATACCCCTTCGTAATTTATAACAAATCTGACACTGTGTTAATACTGTGGAACAACAGGAAAGGAGTAAACGGATGGTGCTGCCACTACAGGAAAAGTTTGACAGTGATAAAGAACCTTTACATGCGTGATAAGAAAGATAAGAAGCTCAAGTATTTTGCTCCATTTTTTATATATTCTACGAAATTACAAGAAAATCAGAGAAGGGGCTAATATTTTGAGAGACCCGCACGTCTGTTGATTTCCTGAAACATTTGTCTCTTCCAATTAAAGAGCATTCATTCTAACTGACATTATTTAGCCGTTCCGAAACTTTTAATAGTTCTCACCATTGTCTGCTTTCCTGTCCCATAGTGCCGAAGACTAATATCTTACAGTTATGAGCAGGGCATATTCTGATTTATTTTGCCCATATACACAGAATCTACAATAAAACTGGGGATTATCATTAAAAAAACAAATTTGGGGCCCAGAAAGTGCCCACACATTTTGATTGGTTAGCCCACCCGATAGCTCTGTTGATTTCCTAAAACCTGTATCTCTTTCAAATTACAAAAGCGCATTCCAACCGAGATATTTAGCCGTTTCGGAACCTTTAATACTTCTCACCATAGTCTACTTTCCGACCATGTATGGCCCAGGACTCACATCCTACAGTTATTAGCAGGACATATTCTGATTTAGTTTTTTTTTTTCGTAGATACAGAATCTGCAATAAAAGATGGGGATTCCAATTAAAAAAAATAGGGCCCCACATATTTTGATGGGCTAACAAATCCGATAGCTGTGTTGATTCCCTGCAATTTTTGTCGCTTTCAAGTTTTCAAAAAACGCATTCTAACCGAAATATTGAGCAGTTCTGGAATTTTGACAAACACTGTACAAGAGTCCGCGTCCAAACTTTACCCTTCTATTCAAAGGCCTTACACTTCAAAATGGCAGCTACTATTTTGTACGGGAATCTCTTTGTGGCTCACCTACCTCTGTACATATTTGAAGTAGGGGTTCGGGGTGACCTGTGTGCCCCTTCTCTTGTAAGAAATTTAATACAAAATAATGCGTATGTGTCTGTATAATGTTTAAGCACCAAATTGCTACTTATGTTTTAAATTATTTTCTTATAGATCCAATTTAGAATTTAGTAACTAAAATTGGATCTGTTTCGGGACCAGTCAAAATCGCCACGTGGGCCTTGGGTGGGAGACAGCTACTTCAGTTTCAAATTCTTTTTGTTGGGTTTTCAGTTTTCTAATTCTTTATTTCACTTACAGTCATTTTTAGTTAATTGTTTTCTAGATTACGAATCTAAGCATTTTTTCATCGTTAACCTCTATTGTTTCTGCCTTCATTTTTTAAAAAAAAATCTTCTTTAACCTCCCGTTTCAAGTGCCTTCTTGATTCAGTTACTTACCAGTATTTGTCAATCTCCTTTAATTCGTTTTTGCTTGTTTGTTATTGTTCCGATTTCTGGTTCATAATTCTTTTAGTTTCAAGTAATGATGACAATGATATGATCAGGTTTGTTTTTCTTGTAATATTAGATTTTGAGATTCTTATCATGTAGCATAATCCGTCCTGGATATCATATGATTGTGTTTTTTGATGTCTCATTTCCAAAGCCACTAATAGCTCTTCCATGTTTCTCATAACACTGCAGTGCAGGTCCACAATAAAACTTCAATGCATCTGATGTGGTAGGTAGAGTGTATTAAGGTATAGAGATTGCAACAACTTAATAATATAGATAATGCAACTTTTATGTAGATAAGGTTTTTTTGTTTATGTTTTATACGTCTCTTGGGTTTGAGAGGACTGGTTTTGACAGCTGTCCCTGCTGGCCACACTACTCATGCCCCGCTGACTGAGCAGCCGATCTGGGCGTGCTACTGAGCATATCTGGGAATTGCCATTCAGGAATTATTAAACAATATTTAGATTTCAATTAGTATATAAAGCAATTTTAATTTTTAAGATAAAAGAATAAGTATTTGTAGTAGGGAGCCATATCTAACTCCAGTACATGAAATATCAGGTAGATGAAAAGTTTCCCGAAACAGAGTTCAAATTATTTTCCTGCATGAAGCCTTCGCCAACTTACTCCTAAAGGGTATGTGGGATTATATGCTGGAGGATACGGTTGGATTTGGATGGAGGTGATAGGCTTAAGAGAGGTGATTACTGGGAGGCACAATGCAGATGATAACTCTTTGGTAGCACTATGAACAAGTGATTGATATAACCTTATGTCCTGGGGGCTGCTATAGCTCGTGATGGAGTCAGGTGGTCCCTTGTTCCAGGTGATGACTGTGTAATATTTGTGAATGTTATTTACTTAGGTTTGATGGGTGAACCAAATTTAGCGATGAGTTGTTCTTAAATGTAATTTGCTGGTATTCTGAATTGGAAATATGGAAATACTAATACGTGTGTGGGAACGTCATTTACTGTTGTGTTTAACCTTTGATCGTGTGTAATGATTTCGTTTGGAGCAAACTTGTCTATTTCCAGGTGTTCAGAAAATATTTACGTAATGTTTTCTAGGTGGAGAGTTACGTACTGGAAGGTTTTCCGTTCGTAGAGTTCATAGATGGGGCTGCGGAATTTCATCCTGCATGGTAGTCGGAGAACGTGTAGTTCCATCACTTATAGCTTGTGGTATATTCGTTTCTCTATAAAAGTTGAGGTATAGGCGTTTCTCTATAATAATATCTGGTGTAGTAAAAAGTAATCCATTATTTTGCCAATAGATGGCTTCAGTGATCTGTATCTCGCGTTGTATAAGTCCGATCGGGTTCAACGAGATGGCGTTCAAACGATGAGATTGCGTACTACAAACACTGTTCAGATAGTTGTGATGAGTTGACTCAGTGTTGTGTGAGCGCGCGTCAAAATGGACACTAGCAAAGAGAAAATACGCTATATTTTACAGTTTTTCTTCGATAAAGGCGAAAACGCAAGCCAGGCGGCTGCAAATGTGAATAGTGTTTATGGTCCTGATACTGTAACAGCCAATCACGCGCAATTTTGGTTTCGTAGATTCCGTTCCGGTAATTTTGACTTCAAAGATGTACCACGCACTGGAAGGCCAAGTGTCGAAAATGTCGATAAAATCATGGACATTGTCGCGTCCGACCGTCATGTAAGCACTGTTTCGATTGCCCAAGAGCTAAACATTGCACAAAAAACCGTGTGGAACCATTTGCATAAGGCTGGATACACAAAGAAGCTTGATGTATGGGTGCCACACGAGTTAACGCAAAAAAACCTCATGGACCGAATTTCCATCTGCGAATCGCTGCTGAATCGCAACAAAAGCGACCCATTTCTGAGGCGGTTGGTGACTGGTGATGAAAAGTGGATCACTTACGACAACGTCACGCGGAAACGGTCGTGGTCGAGCGCGGTGCGCCGGTGCACACGGTGCCCAAGCCAGGAAGGTTTTGCTGTGTGTTTGGTGGGATTGGCAGTGAATTATCTACTATGAGCTGCTCCCCTACGGCCAAACCCTTAACTCGGAACTAAACTGTCAACAATTAGACCGTCTGAAGGCAGCAATCGCCCAGAAGCGGCAAGCTTTGGCCAATAGGAGAGGCATTGTGTTCCACCAGGACAACGCCAGGACACACACATCGATAGTTACTCGCCAGCAGCTCCGGGAGCTTGGTTGGGAGGTTCTTATGCATCCACCTTATAGTCCTGGCACCGAGTGATTACAATCTGTTCCTGTCCATGGCGAACACGTTTGCTGGTGAAAAATTCGCTTCAAGAGAGGCTTGTGAAAATCGACTGTCTCAATTTTTTGCCAATAGGGACAAGGGCTTCTATGAG
>JAGDQP010015208.1:0-43315 GCA_022664845.1 Lepisma saccharinum | reverse complement strand
CCCCCCCCCCCCCCCTTTTGTAATACAACTTTTAGCTAACAAAGGTTTCCTAATCTTGGATGCTAAAATATACACTAGAAACTCAAGAAATTCTACATGGAAAATGTGCTCTACAGACCTGGAAAACCTGAAAAAGTAAGGGAAAATGAAAATAGAAAATCCCTGGTAACCCTGTAATTAACACCGGGATGGGCTAAACGCGACTAGCTGTGAACAAAATTCGGAACAGTAGTCACTTTATAATGATCTGTAACAAAAGAACTAGAGTAGTCTGTCTGATATGATTGTATCAAACACCGCCCACATTTATCTACGACGGATAAAGTCATTCGGCTACGGAAATAAATTATTTCGCGTGTATGATGTTATATGTAGTTTCTGAACGTGCTATGTCCTGCACTTGTAAGTAATCTTTCTTCTACATTTTTGTGCTATTTATATATATAGTATAGAATATAAAAACTAAATGTATTGGCCTTCGTTTTTTATTTCATCTTAACGTTTTCTCCACAAAACAATTAGTGTTCGCTGTTTTGTTCTTTGTGATGCTGGATGAATCGAAGGTGTGGTCCATAGTTAATCCATCCCTGAAATTCAAAATTCACCGTTGAGATTATGTTACATTTACTTCTTACATTCTATAGGTATATTATTTGTAACATTTATTAGTTGTAGTTCAGATTCACCCATCCTATGAGAGTAGGATCTTCACACAGTGTATACTTAGCACAAAGTAAAATAACCCCCTGCTTATGTATAAGCTCCCATAATACCAATTATCATCTAACTCTGTAAACCTTAAAAGATGGAAGATTCTTT
This sequence comes from Lepisma saccharinum, assembly GCA_022664845.1. Taxonomy (NCBI): domain Eukaryota; kingdom Metazoa; phylum Arthropoda; class Insecta; order Zygentoma; family Lepismatidae; genus Lepisma; species Lepisma saccharinum. The sequence goes on along the minus strand of JAGDQP010015208.1, from coordinate 42,496 downwards.
CTCTTGAAAGTAGTCACCTCCTCCAATGAACAGATATTCGTCCACTTGAAATTAACTTATTTCAATACTGTTTATGATGCTATATTTTTCAGCAAGTATTCTTAAGCGGAAAACAGCTGTTGCAAAAGATCGGTGGTGTTCAAGTAGGTGTACATTGAATTACCTATTTAACATGCTGAAAGGCTACTTTGAGTTTACCAGTTTTGTACTCTAGTGTGTTCAGATTTGCTATGTTCGTCCTCCTTTTTTCTTTCGTTTCGACTTCGTAGTCAGATGTTCACTACCTATTGATACGTATAATGAGTTTCGACATCTATCACTTAAAGTTACATATCCGCTGCAGTATTTCTATGGGTAGTCAGTTCTGTGTTACCAACTCTGGCCAGCATAGTCATGGACCATGTAGAAACCGGTATTTTATCTAATCCCGTACATTATATTGTTATACCAAAATGAATCGAGATTTGATTCTATCTTTGAAAAATGGAATTATGTTCATCCGATGATAAGTTCCACGTGCGAAAAAATAATTACTAGGTAGGATTATTGTTATTTTTATAACTATATCCAGATCCGGTTATAGATTCCGGACAACAGTGTACAGAAAACCCACTTCAAGCACAATATACGTTCACAAGGATTCATCGCATTTCCCTACTTAAAAATCTAACATCTGGAAATATTTTTTCTTAATGGGCTATAGAATACGCTTAAAAAGATAATCCGACATCATTTGATATTAGAAGAAGAGTATGGATACAGTAAACACGTTTTACATAGGATCCCAACAATCCATTCAAAACGAAATCCCACGTAGTAAGGATACGTTAAAATGCTTATATACCCTAAAATTATCCAGTCTTTTAAAAAGACATATGAAAAGTATAATATCAGACTGGCTTTGAGATTTCCAAAGAGTATTGAGAAAAGGTATACAGGTTACAAAAATGCAGTCTTTAAGGGTATGCGAGATCAAGTATGCATGCAGTCAAAGATATTATGACCAAGCGCATTGTCATCGCTAGACTGAAAGAACACGAATGGGATGCCAAGTTCCACTATTCTGTATCAGGTTTATCCAGACACATTAAACAATTTAAACATAACTTTGCATGTCCCCACACTTGGTTCAATACAGATTGACACATTACGTCAGATTGTCACATTAGTGATGGTCAGTGATTGATGAAGTGACGCCTGTTTAAAAGGGCTTCTAAGTTACGCAGGGCATAATTTTGGCATTATGGCTAAGCATTGTTTCAGTAGATTGTGTTACTAATATCAGCATAATAGCACTCTTGTTCATGCTTTCGTATTGATACACGATCGCAGGAATCGCGTGCAAATTTGCATCTGACTGTACATAGAAAGTCTTGCCGAAATCTGGAAAGTCGAAACAGAACGTTTTTAATCACTTCATCTTCATCTTTAAAACGCTGGAATACAGCATCGTGTATTGCCTCTTGCGACCTGACTTCCAAAGGTAAAAAAAATGGTGCCACGATTTGTGAAAACGATCCAATGTACCGTTTATATCAACTGAAAATATCTTTAACGTGACACAAATTGGACAGCAGCGAAACTTTCCTGGTCCTATACAGATCCCTGGCAGGGTGACCACCAATCATAGATACATGAAAATCAGGAAATTAAAAAATCGTGGAAAGGATCAGTGAAACACTTTTTTTTGTACGTTCTTCACGGAAAATTGAGAACACCCTAGTTTTCTTCAATATATTACAGTCTCCAAAGTCAATAATTTCTTAATTGAAGTGTGTCCGGAGAAAACAAGAATATCTATTTCAGCAACTTCGCCACAAATTCACGTTTTTAGGTAGACATCTCTTATTTTCTCCCGGCACAGTATACTTTAATCAGTATGTTTTCGTTGATAGGCTTGCTTTTCTCCTGTAATTGATACTACTGTTCTCTAGTACTTCTCAAATGCTAACAGGTGGCACAGCTAACTCATATGTAAGATTACTAGATATCCCTTGTTTACTCTGAATACCCTTCAGTTCTTACGTTAATGGCATCGGTATGTTTAATTTTATTGATTGTTTTTCTTTAAAATGAATTCCGTTGTTAGTGACAGAAATGCTTGTGTAACAATATGCAGGTTTTGTAAGAAACTGATTAGTTTAAGTAACATGAGAAACCGCGCTTTGTTAAGCCATACTAATTGTTCTAAACAGTAAGAGTACCAGCAGTACATTCTGCCTAAAAGGTAGCATTAGCAGTTACTTCTGGTTCAGTAAGGTCATCGGACACAAACTCCCCGGAGAGTACTGAAACAAGAACTTCAGGATTTGGCGCCAGTAGTGCTACATCATCTGTAACTCAGAAAGCAAGTATATTACAGAAAGCAAGTATATTACAGAAAGCAAGGTCAGTGTTTTCAACTACAAGTAAGGGCACAAAATCGAAGTGGGCACAAAGTTTGTACAGTCCAGATTCTCTTTCAGTTCGTGCCAGGGACTTGATACACTTTTCCGCGATATGTTTCCACATAGCAAAACCCGCTAGCATTTTTCTTTTGCCAGCACAAAAGTATCATACATGAAAACAATTGCCCCATATTTCCGTGACAAAGTGGCAACACTATTCAAGTCAGAAGGCAGTTTAGTAATTTGTAAACGCGTGCAGCTTTAACCACCACAGCTTCACACATTCAAGACCCAGTGTCGAGTTTTTAAGGGCATCGAGACTGACAAGTAAAGTACCCGAAGTGAGGACTCGAGTTGCTCTTCAAGTGATACCTTAAATTGACGCTAGTGACGAGTATAGTACACCTGTGAAATCCTAGCTACAGAGCTCCAGTAATAACAAGGTTATGGCGGGTCAAAGTTCAAATAGAAAGCGAATTTAGCTGCTTGTGATGTCCATGTTTTGCTGATTATCCCGATGGTAATACGTCGTACGTTGCTCCCAATGAATGTAATGTGTAGAATGATATCCCTCTCTCTGCCTGATATCCCGCTATCTTTTATTCGTGTATGAATGTCCTTGTGCACGTTTGCTCCTGTTATTGATGTCAATAAAAGGTCTTTTTTCTTTTCGTTCCAGAAAATGGAAGCAGGTGCTATCGTTCATGCTCTGTATGAGAAATATGGATTTGTTAATAGGAGAATGAATAGGTATGAGGATTCATTGTACAAACAAATAGTGGAGATACTTGAGGACAAGATGGAAATCATAGAAGAAGTTAGAACTCTTGGATTTGCTGGTGACAGTGATGAAAGCGATGATGGAGACTGCGGTGATGACGTCTTTGATGAGGAAATGCCAAGTACATCGCAAGGTTCTCACACACATCAAGAGTCTCCGACACCTGTAGCTTCTTCAGGTGAAGAATATCAGCCTTCGCCAAAAAGCAAAAACACATCTTGGACGATGATTATAAAGAAGCAGCTTACATGTTTTGGACACACAATGAGAACCCGGAAAAGAAACAAAGGAAATTTTCATCTGTCAAGTCACAGTATAGATTAATTCAATCGAAAAACATCCTCTTTGAATATGAGAAAAAAAGGCAAAAACCCAGTTATAAGAAACTTAATGCAGCAGTTCACGATAAATTCAAAGAAATGGTCGAGAGATGTGCAATTATACACGACAGGACTCTTCGCTTTTGGGCTCTTCAGATAAGTAAAGAGCTAGATCCGGATCCTCTACAATTCAAGGCATCTCGTCACTGGCTGTCTAATTTTAAAAAGAGAAACAATATTGTCAGTCGTTCTATCACGCATAGGGTTAGCAAAACGTGGAAATCAAAAGAGGCTGAATTAAATCACTTATCTACGACATTTATTACGTCCATGAAAGAACTTATGTTACTAGAAGACCTGAATCCTCGTCAAGTATTCAATGCTGATCAAAGTCGATTTGACAAGGAACTCCATGCATACAGGACTCATAGGACTAAAGGTACGGTGGTTGTAAGAGGTGCATTTGGATCAGTCAGTGCTACTACTCGTTCATATATGATCATGCCGGTTATTTCCATGGATGGTGAAATATTGCGTCCGATGTACGTTCTTGTATCCGAATCCAGTGGTCAATTTCCAGGAAAGGATCCCGATAACATAGTGTCCCATCCAGGAAAGACTGCAAACATGAACAAAAGTGATTTAAAAGAGTTATTCTGTATTCTGGAATAGCCTGCCTGCCGATCGTGATAAAGTCTTGCTTTTGCTGGATTCATGGAGTGCAAATAAGGATGATAACGTATCAAATGAATTATGTCCATATCATATAACACTGTTCAAACGTTTAATTCCTGGTGGTTGCACTGGTTTCATCCAACCACTTGATGTTTACTTCTTCCGTCCATATAAATCATTTATCGGGTTCATTACTGACACAGTTATCGCTTCCTCGGAAATAATCTCTGGCATCGGGATAACATTTTACGAATGCAGTCCTTCACTCTCTTCCAATTCAGCGCCTCACGATTTCGCAACATGATCAGGTTTGCGTTTTACAAAAGCGGCTACTTGGATGAGGAGCCCGAGCCCTGGATTTCTCCATTGGATTATTGTTTTGATTCTAATATACGTGACGAGTGTTACAAGACCTCATGTGAGAAGATCTCTTTTGTCAAGTGTGCTCATTGTGAGCAAAGTATCTGCTTATCACACGCCTTCATTGACGACTTACATACCTAGTCTGGCCATAAATACTGTCACAAAAGTTGCAGATCGGAACCGAGCGTTTATACCGCATAGACTTTAGTGAATGCACAGTAGTCTGTGCATTGTGCATTGTGTAATTCATATTTCTTTGCAAGTCCGTGATATTGTAAGGATGGAGTGGGGTCAGGAACAGAACCGTGTAGCTGTAATTGCATTACACAAGTGTGGTCACAAGGCATCGAAGATTTTCCAACTTCTCCAACCTCTGAAAATCACATTGAGATCCGACTATCGGTCCATAGCAAGGTACTGTGTGACTTCCTCTGTAAGTGGCCGCCAAAGACCAGGCCGACCGCGAAGCAGTAGAACACCACAAGCGATCCAGGCTGTCAGGCAGAGAATTCGTCGAAACCCCCTTCGGAAGCAAAAAAATCAAGTCCCGGGAAATGAACATTCCGCAAAGGACAATGTCAAGGATACTCAGAAGGGACCTTAACTTAGGTGCTTTCCGCTGATCAACCGGACATTTCCTAACTACTGCACTTAAAGCAAACAGGAAGGTGAGATGCAAGGCCCTGCTTCAGAGGTACGTGGATGGAAAACACAGATCAGTGTGCTTTTCTGATGAGAAAATTTTCAACATTGAAGAACACCTCAACAAACAAAATGACAGGGTGTATGCTCACACATCCAGAGAAGCGTCTAAAGTTGTGAAAAAGGTTCAGCGGGGTCACCATCTGTCCTCGTTAATGGTTTGGTGGGGGGTGTCGAATGACGGGGTCACAAAGTTGCAATTCTGTGAACAAGGGGTCAAAACAAGTGCTCAAGTGTACCGTGAAAACATCTTGGAAGTAGCTGTAAAACCTTTAGGTAACACACTCTTTGCCAACAAGCCGTGGTCCTTCCAGCAAGACTCTGCACCGGCCCATAAAGCTAAGGTGAATCAAACATGGCTGGAAACGAATGTGCCGGACTTCATTGCTGCCAGAGATTGGCCCTCGGCCAGTCCAGATCTCAATCCGTTAGACTATGCCTTGTGGTCTCAATTAGAGGCCATGGCTTGTACCAAACGCCACCCCAATTTGGAGTCTCTCAAACGTGCCCTCATCAAAGCAGTGGACACTTTTCCAATGGACTGTGTGCGTACAGCCATTGATGACTGGCCACGTCGTTTAAAGGCTTGTGTCAAAGCGCATGGTGGTCATTTTGAGTACCTTCTGCACATTTTGTATCTGTGGTGTATGCACTTCTTGGTAGTAAATTTATTTCTCTGGGTCTGCTGTCTTCTTTACATTATGACTGCCCCTTCCTGTGACAGTATTTATGGCAAGACTAGGTATTGATTGTATCAATGTGTAGTACTTTGTACGTGCCTCTTTCCTTCACATGAATCGCATTTCAATTCAAAACCATGTCCTTCTGACTTTTGTTCTGCCTTTCGTTGTGACTTGTTTCAATACAATTCGCTTTCTCTTTGAACTTTGACCCGCCATAACCTTTTTATTTCTGGAGCTCTGCAGCTAGGATTTCACAGGTGTACTATACTCGTCACTAGCTTCAATTTAAGGTATCACTTGATGAGCAACTCGAGTCCTCACTTCGGGTACTTTACTTGTGAGTTACAATGGCTGCGTGAAGAAGAGGTCTTCACCATCCCAGGGTTCACGGCCAGTACCTCGATGTACACAGTTGACACAGTTCGATAATACTAGAGTAAAATGTAGATACTTTACAAAAACAAAACTAGTTCGACCCATCAGCCCAATGCATTGAATGAGGATAAGCAACTAAAAAATAAGTTAAAAAAGTAATTCCTGCATTGTATGTTACGGAATGATAACATGAACAACAAATAGAAGTGAATAAAAAGAAAAGTAATGTAACTACTTGTTCTGAGTTTATGAAAAATAAATATTTCGTTTTTGTGTAGATGTTCATAATCTCTGGCCGTTGAAACGCACTCCGATTATCGCTTGAAGTCACGTAATCGAATGTCTGAGTACTGCGATTCGCTGCTTCCATTAAAGGGATGTTAGCAAGACACAGTAGAGTCTTCCTTTACTATAGTCTTCTCACAGACTATATTATATGAATGAGAAGGAGGCAGTTTCATTGCTTGTCCACATTCGTACTTGTAGATCTATTGCTGTCCTTGTATAACACTTGTGTGCTAGTGCGTGGTCATCTTACTCACAGGATGTCTACCACCCTGGAAGACATCCTGGAGACCTGAAATACTCAAGGAAATTTTAAAAATCTGGAAAATCAGGGAAATCTATAATTTATGAGGGGAAACTCGTTGAAATTTATGAGGTGGACCTGTCCATAGTTAGTAAGATCACCTCGCCGGCATGGCATGTCGGAGGTCGTGGGTTCGATTCCCTTCAGACCATATTTTTAAATGTGTTAAAATCCTCTATTTTAAAGATGTGTTTTTTTTTTTCACTTGTGAAATAGCAATAATGTACAAAGATGCTTGGACTGAGTGGTGGTGGGATTAAAATATGTCATCGCGTATAATTTACATGTTTCACTATATTAAGAACTCAGGGAATTTGGAAAAAAATATCATGCAAAACCTGGAAAACTCAGGGAATTTCAAGTCACAGAATTAGTAGACACCGTGTATTCAACTGGTTGTGTCATGGAGCAAGTGACATCCGAAATTTAGTCATAACTAAGAGCATGGGGGCTCTTGAGATAAGTCATAGCTAAGCCCTCGTGGTCTTAGCAGATAAAGACAAAGATTACAGCCTCAGCATGTATAAACGTCAGCAACAACTATTTGTACTGTCTTTTATCGTAAGTTGGGTTGAAAACTAAGGAGTCATGTGAAGTTTGAGGAAGACTTCAGCAATACCAAGGGGAATAGTGTTGCTGAAGTGAGCAGTCAGAAAAGATTTTTCACTCCCATCCTCCATAAAAAGAGTTCGAACATCTAGTCGCTTTAGATTGTGAACTTGGAAATTTAGTAAAATCGGTAAAAATAATATGTTCTTCAGTAGCCACTAAATTACCTAATCGATATTTGAAAACATCTTTGTCTTTCAGATGAAATTCATTTGAACGTATCTAGGGTGGTTGACGGAGACAATAATTGAAAGAGAGAAGAATTTATTGTTAATTTATTTTTACAGTAAAGTGTTAAGATCTTTTTAATAATATTTCCTACTTCATGATGCTTACTTCTGTTTCAGAGTGTCGTTGTAAGGTGGGAGCCGCCTCCTAAGAGTGAACAAAATGGTATCATCACAGGATACAAAATTCGGTACAAGTTGAAAGGTAAAAGGAGAGGAGACACTGTCACAACAGATGGCAATCGGAGACTGTATGCCCTAACGGGTTTAGAACGAAGGTCTGAGTATCAAGTGCGTTTGTGGGCACTTAATGTTAATGGATCAGGTCCTCCAACTGATTGGCTGCAAATTGAAACATATGAAAATGATCTTGATGAAACCCAAGTGCCTGATGATCCAAGTTCACTCAAAGGTACATATATTTATTATTATTATTATTATTTGTATAGTCTGTTTTGTGTATGATAGAATTGTTCTAATGTTAAAACAAAGTTTTAGGAAGCTTATATGTACGTTTGTCGAGGTTTGAAGCAGAACGTGGATGCGTTTCTCAACTTTCGTCGTCTGTTCAGGGGTGGTGATAACTGGAAAGGGAAAGCCAATTAAATCAAAGTTATCAGGTTTAAAGTTTAGAACGGATGCAGTTTTGATATCTAGAAAGGGTCATACAATTAATTCACATGCTATATTTTTAGAGTAATTCCGAAGTCATTGTTCCTTGGTTTTTTTAATTCTAGTGTCCAATTTTAATTACATACATCAAAATGGTTTAAATTAATCTCCTTGACGATATAGAACTCATAAGCTATAAACACTCGAATCTAAAGTGTCTGGAAAAGCAGTACGCCAGTGAGGTCAAATATGTTGTATTCCCGTTCTTCCCAAGTTAATTTTTCTGAGAGTATTCTCCACTATGCAAAACATCAGATCGAATTCGCACTGAGAAATATACATTTTAAGATTACCGAATTTATCATGTTAAGAACTTGGTCCAAAATTTGATGTAAGCGGGTTGTAATGTTTTCCTGTACTCTTTATCTGCTCAGAAACAGAATTTGACATTACGTTCAGCAAAGTTCTATTGTTACACTTCTTCGACCAGAACATTCAAACAAGGTTCTACTTCTTTATTGTGAATTTCATTTACTTTAGCATCAAATATTTTAACTTGGTGAACTGGTTTTAATATGTTATTTTGTACTCTGTTTCGATGAAAATATTGTATCACTTTTTTCCGTCTGTCAGTAACTACTTGAATCTTAGCATTCAAAGCTGTTTTCAAATCAGAAAATATCTCAGGGAGCTCACTGTTAAATATTTTTGACTTCGATACAGAGCAGCTACTTCGTTGAAGAAAAAGCATCATGTACTACTGTTGCATTCCAAATGTTTAAAAACAGTTGAAGATAGAAAAAAGTTTTACAGGTGTTTTAACGTAACTACTATTGCATTAGCACGATCGAATAGCTCCTTGGATCCGGTATCCTATTCTGCGACGACATAGAGTCCGATTAGGTTGGGTTGGATTTAGTCGAGTTATGCATTGTGTTAGTATAGCGACGTTGCTGTATTCTATATTACGGCCGAAATTTCACAACCTAGCATAAGTTAATGTAGCAATCTACGTATAATCATGCACTGAATCGGGTTGAATATTAGTACTTTTGCTGAGAACACGTAATAGGACATTGAAGTATCTCCCACAGTAAAACAGTTACGAAGACAATGATGTATCCGTGGAAGACAACATATGATATTTAATGCTCCATATATTGTATCGTCATTACCAAGGGTATTCTAAGATTACCTTTGCTAAGCAATATAACGCATGGTAGAACGTTTCTAATAGGAAATCCTCATCTATAAATAGATGTCAGCTTCGTTTAAAAATTGACATCTTAACTTTACGACATCTGATCTTTCTGGTACTTTCGACGTGAAATAACTTAACATAAGGAGGAAGCAATGTCATAATTCAAAACTTGAAGTACATATCAGAAACTATTCACTTCGTAAATTCAACTTATTATCACATACATCTCTGGAAGTTGTGTGGGTTTTGATTAGTTAGCAGCTATCTTCCCTTTAAACGTGGATTAAACAGTTAACTTGACAGTTATGATTTAGTAAGCACTTCTGCCTGTTTGGGAATTTCATTAAATTGAGTCTCCCTGTGTTTAGGTGTAGGTAGTTATAACATGTACAAATTTTAAGAACAGACGTGTTCCATTTCAATTCAGGCATTTCAATAAAAAATGGTACCGGTCAAGTCATAGATTTTGGTAATTATTTTTACGAATATATATATATATATATATATATATATACCGAGGTATTCCTTTTTTAAGCTCATTGTTGATTATTGAAGCTCAAAACGTACTATGCTGACAGATCATATCTTAGCAACCAATTATAGAAGTCACTCTTTTTTATATGATAGATATTTATGTGTAGTTTGTGATGTGAAAGATTACTCCCGATATCATTTATACAGGGTGTACAGAAATTCTGACAACTCTGAAGGAAAAATCCAGTATTTAGTTTTTTTTTCAACTGTTAACTAGAACGGAAATTTGGTTGTTTGTGAAAATTCCGCCATATTTGGACGCCATTTTCTAAAAAAACAAGTGATATTTCAGTATAATTAAGACGCATTTCTTTGTCGGAAACATATATCTCTAAAATCCAAGCGAATTCCTGGTCATTAATAAAACTTAGTCAATTTTAGAACACACAAGGTTCTCAACTATACTTTTTTTTTCTGTTGTTTTGTTTTCTGAGAATATGGCGTCCCAATATGGCCTACTTTTCAAAATAACCAAATTTATGTAGCGAACATTCAACCACGAAATCTAAACCAGTGACTTGTCGATAATAAAACTAGGTCAGCTTTAGAACACAGGTGTCTCAATTATACTGAAACATTTTTTTGTTGATTATTTTTCTAGAAAATGGCGTCCAAATATGGCGTTATTTTAAAAAAATAACATTTTTTTCTAAATATTGGAATTTTCGATTTTTCCTTCAGAGTTGTCAGAATTTCTGTATACCCTGTACAGACGATATGGGAGTAGTATTTTAACATCACAAACCGTACATAAATATATACCATATAAAAAGAATGACTATCTTAATTTATTGCTAAGATACGATTTGTCGAAAGTAGTACAGCATACAACGTTTTGAGCTTTAATTGTCAATAATGAAATTTAAGAGGGAATATCTCAGTAGATTTTTTCGGAATAATAATAATAAAAATACAGGCTTCTTAAATTTCCATAAAGAGCTCATAGAAAAATAATTACCAAAATCAGTAATTTGAGCAGTACATTCCCTCTCTGAATTAAGATGGAACGGCTGAACATTTTATTTATTTTCTCACATTTACACATATTAACATGTACATAACAGCCTACAACACTTGATAAGTTATTAACCTATACATTTCACACTAAAACGCTACACTTTGTCAACGCTTGAAAACGCTACGAGGTCCAGGAGAAAAGCTTTTTGTTTTGTTTTTTAACTTCAGCATTCCGAAGGGCTATAACTAGAAGTCCCGGACGTCCCGATTTTACCGGGACAGTCCTGTTCTTTTTTTAAAAAAATAATGAAATCTGTCTCACTGTCCCGAAAAATTTGTTTCGGGACGCAAACTGTTCCGGTTTTTCCGCCCTTCTTTCATCAGAACATAAAGAATAACATGTAGAAATATAAACCTTTCTTTAGAATTGTGTTAGCCTGATTTATTGAAATGCTACCCGCTATATTTGCTGAAGCCAGTTTCTCGAAAGACCACTTTTGTTTTACAAAATACGTGTGGTCACAACACATACAAGTAAGCTCCGCTGCTTTTCAACAGGTTTGTGGTTTCGAGACATTTTGCCCAGGTAAGAATGTTTTCCACGATCAGTGATCTCTAGACCATTGCGACAATTTGTATATAGAGAACTTAATTTAACACACATTATTTATTCATTTATTTTACTTGTTTAATTCCTTATTTAACAATTTCCAGTTACAGCCCAATAGCGGTCATTTAACACTAGATATTAAGAACAATAATAATAAGATGGGTTTTGGAAGGCCTTATTTAACGTACCATTTGCGTTAGCCTGGTGTGACCGAAGTAAACAGAGAAAAGCACAATCAAGGTGTGACATCGGGAATCGAATCTGGGTTCTCCCGATAACTAGGAGAGCACTCTACCTCATCTGTTATATATAACATTATTGAAATAATGTAAGTTACTTCTATTAAAATTCGTGTATCCAGTGTAAAAAGAAGAGGTGTAGTGAAGTTTTCTTTTCAACATATGGGAACCTGGGTATAGTACAAGGTTAGCTTCATTTGAATTATTAGCCCTCTGTGCGTAATAACAATGAGTTTATTAATTAAATATAGTTTCTAGTTCTTGTTCTGGTCTCTTATTTTGAATCAAAATGTCGTATGTGCGTAACACCATACTCAGATGAACTTCCCAGTCTGTAAATCCAAGGTATCATAACCTGATATGTATCTATTTCTGCTCATGTGCAGAGATCATAAATTCCGTGTTTAGAGGAAATTATAACCATATAAAACACTATTCTAGGCGACCGATTTCAAAGCTTTTAGCCAAGGTAAAACAGTAACTTTCCTCTGCTCCACAGTGCTCTGTTCGTACTTGAAGTATTGACTTATTACACAATAGTCTAGGAATCTATAGCTTTTAATTTTCAATAATTTTCTTCCTTAACAGTTTTTATTTTTATTTCTTGTTCTTTTGTTTCCTTGTTGTTTCACAAATCATAATAATACTAACAATAAGTTATTACTTCTATTGTCTTCTAACAATAAGTAAACAATAGAACTGTGCTAATGTGTGAACATGTCAGACATTATGTGTAAAGTTGTGATCTTTATGTTTTTGCAGTTCGCCCAATGATGGATTCTGTAACTGTAACATGGACTCCACCTAAAAATCAAAATATTATGGTACGTGGCTACACGATTGGATGGGGTAAGGGAATTCCGGATGAATACACCAAGTTAGTGGATGGAAAACAAAGGTTTTATATTATCGAACATCTAGGTAAGTATATTATGGGAAATATTATTTCGAGCGTACATAATTGTGTACCTTTGTATGTTAAGTGTTTACTAAGTTGTTCATTCTAATCGTAAAGAAGAACGATTATTGAATAATTTATTTTTAACCTGGAAAGAAAAGCTAATCAACTACTCGTTTCTTTCTACTAGTTTGCCAACTTAATTTTTTTCCCCACAAACTGAATACGCGTCAAATGCCATGGCAATTTTCGTATCTCCCGCTTTAGTTAGTCATGACTGAGTTTATGGCATTGTCTACTGATGTTAAAAATACTGAGTAAATTCTCATCCATAAAGACGATGTCAGCTGCATTTAATAATGTACTATCTTAATTTTACGATATTTAATTTTTTCACTATTTTTGACGTGAAACAACTGAACTTGGCAAACCGTACTTCCTCTGCCTGTTATGCACGACCGTCTGTACATAGATGGCTGGAGTATCTTTCTTTTGAAACCTAGAAGAGAGCTGTAACGTTAGAGTGTGTGATATATATTTCAGTTAGTTACATTTGGGCTGCATTAAAACCCGTTCAAGTATGATTTGAAGTCGTAGGGTAGCAATTATTGTGTAAACATTTTTCTTTTTGAAAATGTTCATGTACACGTAAAATAAGGAGACTTGGGCAACATATTTGAAACGCATGTTTATATGTAGTTGTACACAACGTTATATTGTACCTCTTCTCTTTATTGCAACTGCGCAACAAGTCAAAATAAATAAATAGTCTGAATAATTAAATTCTGTTACTTTTTATGTGTCTTGTTATTCATTTTACATTAATTCTGTTTTACATTCAGTATAAAAGGAAATTTACATTTCATTAAATTAATTATGTTTATAATATTTGGATATGGAGGCAAGTTTAAGTCACAAAGATATGTTTGACGGCGTAGTCTAAAACGCATAAATATACACTAAATTTATCCTGCACATTCAAACATTTTGTGTAGAAAAGTGGAACTATGTATGAAATAAATTCAGATACTTCCTTGGTTAATAAGGAACATCATGATTATCATATTGAAGTGGCTCCTGTTCCTGAATTCGTCGTTTCCTGTATATTACAGTCATGCTTTTTGCAGCATTGATTTGCAATCTCAATCTATGGGCGTATTGTTGATACTTGTTTAGTTCTTGTAGATACCGGTAGCAGAAAGAAAGGGAATGGCTGTACATGTGTACATGTAAATTTTACCTAACTAGTACAAAGGAAAGCCGGGAAGGCAATTTAAGGTAAATTTTTGACAAATGAAGGAGAAAAAAGGATTACTTACAGCTTACTAACGCACTAGATCACACATATTCACATGTACACATCAAAAAGTCACTATATTTCGTGTATTCACACTTTTTCAAGTAGAGAGGAAGAGAGCGAAGTTCACGTGTTCACAAAGTACAAGTTTGAAGAGAGAGTGGCGACACTTAGCAAACAAAACATCAAAACTGGAGAACAACTGACTGCTGTAGCACGTAGATATCCGGAACTTGAAATAATAACAACTGTATAACGTGTAAGTACAAGGTGGGATCTTGGGCCGAAATGTGTTGAAAATGCAGAGGAAAAGGGAAGCTTAGAGTTATTGAAGGTTAAGGCCAGGTTTCATTTTCGCGCTCAAACCATGAATAAAGTCATTCTCCCACAGACGGCGTGTTGAGGTGCTGGTCGTAGGGGGTAAAATGTGGATTATGGCAACCAAGAAAGATAGATCAAAATTGGTATTGTGGGACTCGGTGTGCAAGGAAACTGGGTATCCGGTTTGTTGATTGTACAGAAGTGACGATGGTTATTAATTCGAATGTTAAGAGCACATCTTGTTTCCCCCACATAAAAGGCATTACAGAACTTGCAGGTTAGGATGTATATAACATTAGGGGTGTGGCATGTACTTTTGGGATTTAGGGTGTACCGACCATTAGCAGTATTGATAATGACTGTGGGAGAAGTGATGAAAATGGATCAGACCTTACATCTGGGTCTCTCGCATGTCTGTGCGCCGGTTTGGTGTGGTGGTAAGGTGGGATTCGTATGGACCAAAATGTTTCAAGAGATTCTTTCGCTGACTGGTTCAAAGTCTATTATTTTGTCCTGAATTCGTTTATTCACATAAATTCTTGTCCCAAATTCTGTCCTAGGTGTGTTATTTCCACTATAATATATTGTTTCATTTTTCTTTTAAAGTATGCCATGATTTCCTGTAGTCTACAAATGTCTATTTTGTATTTGCTGAGTTCTGTGATAGTCTCTTTCATAGCATCGGGCTTGAACCAGCTTCTTACGTTCCATGTTCCAATTACCATTTCATCATTCCGTTGTTATTGCTGTTGTCGATTGCCCTCAATCTGTCCGTTCCGAGTCGTCTTCTCCGGTCTCCTAACAAATTGCTTTTTTCCGGGGTAGGGTTGTCGGTCCTACCCCCAGCCCCCAACCTGGAGGGCCAGGATTTTTCTTTCAGGGTTGTCTCCCTTATCTGAGTTGTCCGCGGCTACTTATTCGTCATTAAATCCTGCTTATTTCGTAGCTGTCCTCCATATCTGAAGGACGTTCCACTGTCCGCAACCTGTGGACGCGGCCGATCCCAACCAGCTTGCGTGGTATTTCATGGGCCCGGGATTCCTAAGTTGTCGAGTGCATATTCTAAAGAAATTCCTAGTCTTCCAAGTTTCTACTACCAGACACACATTAAAATCAAATAGCATTTACCAATGGTCATTTATTTTAGGTTTTGAACTCTTCTAAACAAATCAACTATAAATCGTAGACCTAATAGCATTGCGTAACTTTAGTATTTGCATCAATCTATTTAACAGCCTTAAAGAATATATGGACATGATCATTGATTATGAATATCACAGCTCTCATATCTGTTTTCTCCTATAAAATCATTCATAGCAGTCAATATTTAAAAAAAGCTAACTTGAATCAATCAAACATGTCTTCTAAACAAAGAAATACATTACGACAATGTCAATATACGCAAAGACATGTGTCAGACTATAAATATTGAAATAGCAAAATCTTATTTTGTTACAAAATTATATCATTATTTCAGTCTGTTAAACACTAGCCTATCACTTCAGACCATACGACCGCTGCAGCCGGCTTGATCTTAGAAGTAAATTAAATTCAGAAGTGCATGCAAAGAACTGTGGGACTGCAGTGTGTTAGTAGGGGAAGTAATCTGCATACAGGCAATACTATTTGGAACAATTAAAGTATTTGAATGTGGCTAAGATTAATATTGGTACTTCATACGTTCTGTACATAATTACAACTTTTGAATATGTTCCTTAAACTTGTCACGATATAGTAACTATAAGTATGAGTTAATAAAAATATTTTTTTGCTATTTCAGTGAACCATAACTCCAATATGTTAACTTTTGCTTGTTGTAGGTTTACTTAAATTGTTGAGACTTCGTTTTAACAATTTAATGTTATTATAAAGCAGTACGTTTTCGTGAACTTACAGTATATCAAAATGCAGTAGTTAAATATTATATTTCGTGTTTCTAAAACTTAAATATTTTATATTTGTGTGATTTTTTTGGTGTGTATGTGTCTAGTATTTTAAGAAAACTGTCTATTTAAAATTGTCAGTCAGTTTAATATTACTGGGATTGGAAACCGTGCCTTTGATTATTGTTGGTTTATTAACTTAACCATTAAAGTGTAGTAAATTACAGAAAGGAGTTTAAGTTACGAGTTCAAATAAATTGCTATGTTGGGTATGAAATGTGTATTTGCTTCTGAGAGTAATAATGCACAGTATTTTAAAATGCCATTAATATTACTTTGCAGAACCAAATTCAGAATATGTTATTAGCCTTCGTGCCTATAATGAAATGGGAGATGGACGTCCCATCTACGAAACAGTGCGTACACGGGAAGAAACAACACCAGAGCCATTTACACCTCTTATTCCTCCTGTAGGCTTAAAGGCTATAGTTTTATCTTCTGGAACTGTTGTTCTATATTGGACTGATACTTCTCTCTCAGGAAACCAAGTGAGTTCAGTTTTGTTTGTTTTCTATATATAGTAGAGAGTTTGAATTTTATAAGTATTGTTGTAGTGCTCCTTGTCGGAGGCTTTTGGAACCACAGGTTTATTTAACATGAATACCTTTGTAACATTTCAATTAATATTTTCATTTCGTATTCCTTTGTAGTCGCCTGTTAATCTGCATTTGATCTTTCTACTTTAAATTAATACAACTTGTTATAACATACAGTTCCGGGTTACGAACGTGTTACTTACGTTTAACTCGAAGTTATGAATTAACCCTCGTAAAGCCTGTTATATTAAAAATCCGAATTGCATACAGTGCTTCGTAATAACTAACCGACATTTGTTTGCGGCGCGCATTAAAACCTTCCGCGCCTACAGCAATTCGTCGGCTCGTGGGACCGAGGTAGGATGAAAACCGAGAGATTTTTGGTGGAATCACATTGTCACATGTGTTTTAGTGTGTTTGGATTATATTTTTTTCTGTATTGTTATAGTTGTATTAAAGTGTGTATCATTGTATCTGGAAACTTTTCTGTAATGTTTTTATGGGTAGAAAGATACAGAGTATATTACATACTAAGATTAAGACAAATTGAATTACTGACGCTTTTCGAACCTTGCCTTACTGTTCTGATGTACGTACGAAGTCGGCTTAAGAACACTTAGATGTGGAACTTGTGTATAATTTGGGGACTTTGTGTATTCTGTTACTCAAGCATAACTTGAAATGTACTGCAGATTTATCTGAAATTGTTTCTATGAAGTAATTTTGTTGCTGGATGAGGAGAAAGATGCAGTTGAAATTTTCATTTTATAAAGTAAGCCAACTTTGCCCGTCCAGGTAAGTAAGGCTAGCGTGACATGTATCGACTTAGACTGGGATCTGCATTAAACCTATCATGAACATGCATGATATTTCAGTAGTTTCCACCTGCACAAGACAAATGTTGCATGAAACAGACTTGCTTTCCTGGGCACCTCCATTTTTGCTGAGCTACGTGGATACCTTCAGACATTTCAGCCGGAAACAGTTTAAGCATACCAAGAAGCATAATAACTCGGAAGTTCCTTCTGAAACTTTCAATGCTTCTATTTGAGAAAAGGGTTCATTCTACATACTGTATTTGAATACTAGTGGTTTCCTATACTTTCCTAATGATGCCCAACTTACACTTTAATACTGTTGAGATTTGCTGTTGGGGTATTAACCAACATAACTGACTCTTCTGCGTTGTTGGTTCATCTATCGATTTGATTAACCTCGGGAGAAGGGGGTTACTGTACCGTGCATTTAATTTACGTATGACCATGATGTAAAAGGAGGCAGTACAGTTCAAAGTATGTACCTTGTACTTAATTCTAATTAGCCTGCATTGTTTTGTGAAGATATCTCTGGTGATGATAACCCCTTTTTTTGTGATCGTTATTTTCACGAATACAAAACTCGTTCATTTGGTTGATCTTCGCGCCATTTTGAGTTAAAAAGTTCTTATATGGGTGAGGACACTCGAAAATTTACATATCTGAACAAAAACATGTCTCGGGATAGAAAGATGAGTCAGAAAATTGTACCTAGTTTCATTGTGCAACGCATTATAATTAAGTTGTTTACGAACATAAATGTGAAACCGACAGAGATTTTGCAAAGATAACATGAACAGTTCGGGAATAAAACATTATTAAAAACAACTGTTTCAGTAGCGTTTGCTAGTAAATGTAATGTTGTGCAAAATTTGGCAAATCCACAGTGAAGAGGTTGAAGAGTTGGTTTGCACCTGGCTTCGCATACGTCCCGCTATTTCCTACGATGCAAGAATCAGTAAACTGCCAATCCGATTTAATACATGTGTAAATATGAATGGATTAAAAGAACGAGTTCTTTAACGTTGAATATTAAAATAATAATCAATAAAGAATAAGGAAAATGTTCAGTTTATATTTGTTTTACCCCACCCCCTCCTTTTTAAAAAAAAATCTTTCTCTGAATATGACAGAAATGTAAAATTGGTATTTGAGAGCCAAACCCAAAATAGTTCTTAACATTTTCAGAAATTTCTGTCGTGCTTCCTTATGCGCATTGTAGAGAGTCCTAGCAAATTATCTAGACAAGAGACTATAAAGGAATAAATATTTTAACGTAGCTTCTGTAATTAATTTTATCCTAGAATGTCGTAAAGGATGGATGATTGCAAGTGTTGAATTAAGATGTTAATGAATGGTCTCTGGTAGATTCATTCAGAACGCTAATACCATGTACGAGGTCTGTCTGGAAGATTGCAAAACTTTGCAAATAATTCCTTGTTCACTGTCCGGTCTCGTAAAAGAATTTCATGGTGCGCATCAATATATTCATCAATTTTGGATGTTGACGTTTTTTCTGAACGACAAACAAAACCAACTGAAGTTCAACCATTTTTGAAATGGTTTCACCACCCGTATATTTGAGTCTGCCTTAAAATCTCATTCCTAAGTGCTGTTTTTAACATTCGAAACGTCTTCGTAAAAGATTTCCTCAATTCGGCTCAAAAGTTCACACCAATTCGTAATTGTAATATCACTCCTTTTACTTGGATGAGAAATTACCAGATACATCTCTCACGTTTTAAAACAAACACGTAGTGCGTTAACTAAGGTTAACACACTACCGTGTTTCGGCTTTTACTAGGCTACTTGCCAATGTTACCTCTAGGTTGTATCATTAGACGTATTTTGCTATTAGCTTGTTGGTGTACTAATTCAGATATTCAGGAATTTTCCGGCCAAACCTCTTACTGCGTGCTTCTTGAAAAAGAGAATCCGTATGTCAAATGAAAGTCAAACCATAGGTTGAAACAGCAGCCAGTAATCAAAACGAAACTATACTTTACTTACAATGATTATTTCGAGTTATGTATATTTCGCCCGGGTAGAATGAACAAAGTATTAAGCATGATACGTTGCCATTATATTCTAATACATTAGTATATGTTTGTAGTTACTTCATATTAAACTCTAAATGTCAACTGGATTAGAACAAGAGATATGATATGGTTAGATCTTAGATAACTCACATTCAATGTACGTGAAATCAACTGTTTTTCAGTGAAAAGTATTTATTTCTGATGTTGTTAATTTTGTTGCTGGAATTTTGCTCGATTTTTTAAATAAAAATTTATACGTTCTCTCATTGCAGTTCATCACGGATAGCAGATACTATGTTGTACGTTACACATCATATCATAATTCTAATAACCCAAAGTACAAATACTATAATGCGACTGATCTCAACTGTATGATAGATGATCTCAGACCAAACACTCAGTATGAATTTACCGTCAAAGTTGTCAAGGTAAGTTCTACATGTAAAATTTCTGTATTTAGCAGTGATATATGAAAACATATTACATCAGGCGGCGTGATGAGAGTTACGTTCGCAGCCAGATTCGAGTAGAATATCATACTTTTTTTTATTATGATATTGAGCATGCGATATGCAGTAGCCAGGCTAAAACAAAAGTATGTTATAGTCTGAATATGTGGTAGAGTTTATATATTTCAGGTACATTTATTAAACTTAATGATTCTTACATATCAAATTTGAATACTGAGAACGTTTAAAATGTCGTTTTTGAAACTTCTCTTGTGAATAGAAAAAGTTATTTCATATGCATACTTTTAACGAAATTAGAAAACCAAAATATATACAGTAAAATCAGCCTTTATAACATTAATTTCACGCATAATGTGCCTAGTTATGCTTTAATTGTATCTACTGCTAGAAGTTCTAGTTGGTAAATATTGTGCATGAAGATAAGGTGTTTTCAACCTTCTTTATTTAGGGACGGCGAGAGAGTCCTTGGAGTATGGTTGTGCTAAATACGACTGAAGAGGCAGCTCCATCTTCACCTCCTCGTGACCTTACAGTAGTACCTGTTGAAGGAAATCCGACTTCTATTATGCTTAACTGGCAACCGCCAAAGCAGCCCAATGGACAAATCACTGGTTTGTACCCTTAGTTATTGCTAATATCACATAAATGCATTTACGTATGTACATCATTTTGTATATGTACAATTTACAGACTGCACATTATCTCGTAGGTGTCAGAATTGTGTTAAAATTAAAACTGTTGCTAACGTGAAAGAAAAGCACAAAGCAACTAATAAATGTGTATTTTTAAAAAAATACTATAGTCAGTATCAAATAAACGTGCTTCTATGTCACATACAGATACAAAAGATATATTGAGCTCTTAGTTTTATCGGAACAACATTCAAAGTTTACGTTGAAAATTCATCCCGAGAAATGGAACTCCATCCTTTAAAAGTTAAGGAGAGTACACTTCAGTAAAATATTCAAAAATTCAAAAGGATAATCTGTCAGCTATTAAAAAAGATTAGAGGGGCATATTAACTAAGAAAGATTATGAGAACTAAGTCATAACTTTGGTATACCTGAAATAATTACCGGTCTTCTCATCGTGGACTTGTTCCCCTAATCTTGTAAATGTTTAATCGATGAACATTCAACATAAATTTAGTTTTTTTTCCTATCACATGAGAATTCTACTAACAAACTCACACATTAAATTAAAAAAAAAAAAAAATAAATAAAAATAAACTCCGGTCAAAGAAGTTAAAACATCATCGCGTAACTAATGTCATGTGCATAGTGTTTTCAGTTAAAAAAAAAAAAGCATTTTTAATAGTGAGAGCAAACCACCATTACCAACTAAAATTGAAGAACACGGAGTTAAAGTTCTACCTACAGGTTTAAATTTATGAAAACAAAGATACCTCAACTATTTAAAGAAATCAGTTTGGTGCAAAGCAGAACTGTGAGTCACAAATTTCTTCTATTGTTGTTCAGTCATCTGACCATGACAATGAGAATTTACGTAGTGTACCTGGCAGTTAAGTAGTAGCTCAAATCACACACAGAAATAAACTGATTGACTTTCGCAGACGAAAAGGTATGGCAAAAAAAAAAAAAAGTTGAGGAAGGAGGAGACGATAGCGTTTGACAGCTTTGGCTGTCGTATTTAACAGTGTAGCTATGTCGTGAGGGCAGGAGAGTTGCTTAAGTAGCCGGAGAAAACACAACGTTGACGCTAGGAAAGAGTTAGAGAAGTACTTGTAGTCGGGAACGACAGCACCAGAGATGTCACCATATGTTGATCTGCACATTAGCTATCAGTAGATAGCATTTCAAAGTCCAAATAAGTACCCAGCATGAACTATCGAACTTTCAACGTGGACTTTGTGATGGTCGGGTCCTGTTGTGATGGGAGGTCTGTTATGTTCGCCTAGAGCTGTCGTTAACTGGGCCCCGGCATATTTGTATTCTTGCAGACCGTCTCAAATCATTCATGGCAGCCATGGCCACTGAATGTTTATTTCTGAGGTGATATACTTGGTACTCCTGGCTAGGACCTGCATTTTAAATAGTGGTTGCATTTTGCAACTCGAATATGTTTGTTTTTCCTCAGTCACACCAGGAAAATATCGGGATGGTATTTTCAACTTAGTCCCTAACCGACGCCTCTCCTATCCCGGCCTGAGCTTCAGATGCCAAAAGGCCATAAATACAATTTTTAAAAAGTTTCAATATGTTTGTGCATAAGTATTAAATTCACATATTTTCTTTTCAGGATATGTGATATCGTACACAACAAATAATTCACAACGTGACAGAGATTGGGTTGTGGAAGAAGTAGTAGGGGACAAAATGACAGTTACAATAAGTGGTCTTACAGCTTCAACTACTTATTACTTCAAAATTCGAGCACGTAACAAGAAGGGTTATGGACCACTTTCTTCAACTCTTGTTCATGCAACTGAATCAAGTAAGTATTTGTTCAAGAAGAAGGAATTGCTACGTTTTTACAGGCTCAATAATGTACCCAGTGGAGACATGTGTTTTTGGTCTCCTGAAGTTAAAGAATGCCATACTTTGTTTCCCTGAAAATCTTGGTAGGCTTCTTGCCCTCCACAAAGAGTTTAATTAAACTTACTTGTGAAAGTACGTTTAATGATACTCGCAGAAACGTTAGAGTGACATACGGTGCTGTAATGTTTTGACGTGTTAATTTTAGTTTGCGCTCAGAAAGTAATATGATAGTTATGGAACTGTTTTCTGATTCTGACCTAACTAGGTTTATATAAATGATGTACTTACGAAGACGGTTTCACAGAGAAAGTTTGATACTAACGTGTCGATTATACTTTGTCTTCGTTTCACTTTCAACGAAAGAAAGAAAAGTCAGAAAAGATTGGAAAACAAAAACCAAAAATATCGAAGTGTTTAAAGATGTTAAAGGGAGCAATGTTGCCATAAGGTTATGGAGCACGGTGACAGTATGTATAGAATATGGCTTTCAATTATCAATACTGCCACTCCTCGTCACTATTCTCCTCTATATCTTTTTCTTTAATTCTTTAGCATGGCAATGTCGTTGGCGAAATCCTGTCACCTTATTTACGTATGAAGTTTCTGTACACCTGTCTGCATATCCTGAACGTATAAGTAACTTTTTTCTTTCATAATTTCATTTTTATTAATGGCGTATGGAGATTTCACACAACTATCAAGTTGACATTTCGCCAAAGGCAAAAAATGAATAAAAGAAAAAGAAATAGAGAGGAGAGGTGACGAGGAATGGCTGTGCTGCAAACTGAAAACTAGGTAACAAAGTGGCCGTGTCATGAAGACGGTAAATTTACTAACGAAGAAAAAAAAAGTGAAAGAAGTGAAGGGCTAGGGAGGTATCTAGGAGCCAGTGAGAGACTTCCTGAGGAAGTGGTTAGACTATAGAAACAGCGGAATATTAATAGTACAAATAAAAACCGATAGAATAAGTGGAAGTATAACGAAAGAAAATTAATCGAAAAAAGAAAAGCACAGAAAAAGATAAACTGGTGCGCAGCGATGTTACATGCAGGTTCATGGTTGACGGAGAAGATACATCTCTCGTCCTGTCTCTTCCTAACTGTTGCAGTGAATCAGGATTGAGAATTTTGAGGATACTGACATGGAAAGTTTCGTCAAACGCACAGCCGTGATGCGAAATTTGTTGTGGTTGATAAGGTAATTGTGATTTGAACGGATGGTTTGTGATGCGGATGTTTGGAGGTGTTTGAGTTTCCCTACCATAGGAAGCGGAACATAAATTACTGTGTAGGAGGTAAATAATGTTGGAGGATATGCGACTGCTGAATGTAGGGACAATTGAGTTGTCCATTTCCAAAACGTCTCTTGTCCACTTTCCATTATGGGTCATTTTCTCATGGGAATGCATGCGCAAATGACCCGTAATGGTAAGTGGACAAGAGACGTTTAGGAAATGACGACTCAGTTGATAATTTGTGTATCTCGGGGGACCGGGGGGAGGAGATAAATGGGGAGTTAAGAGTTACTGATTGTTTATGTTAGGTTTCATTTTTGTATTTAAACCATGGATGAAGACTTCTTCCTACAGGCGGCGTGTTGAGGTGTTGACCATAGGCGGCTGAATGTAGATTACAGCAACACCGAAGACATCAGAATGATGTTATGGTACTAATTGTGTAAGGAGACTATAGTATCTGGTTTGTTAATGGTACAGAGGTGACGGTGGGTGCTAAGTCGAATGTTCGAAGGTCCGCCTGTTTCCCTCACATGAAAGGCATCACAGAATCTGCACATTAGGATGTAAATTACGTTGGAGGTGTGGCGTGTGCCATTGGGATTTAAGGTGTAGCGAACCCGGGCAGTAGCCATAGGAAAAGTGATGCGGATGGAGTAGGTCATACATCTGGGTCTCTTGCATACGTGGGTCCCGGTCAAGTTAGGATTCGTAGGGACCAAGATATTCCTAAGATTTGGAAGAGAGTGTTGCCAAAAAATTAACCTTAGCTTGGCTGGTAATACTGACCCAATATCTGGTTCAGATTGGAGAATATGGAAGTGTGAATGCAGGATTTGTTTGATTGGTTAGTTTTAATGGAACTGGATTATTAGAGCCGGTGAATTCAGATTGGTACTAGGAGTGTGAGTAGGTTAAATGTGCAAGGATGCACATCGGATCTGCTTGGTTTCAAGGTTAGATGGATTGCTTTGGTTAAGTAGATTCTCCTGGAGGCGTTGGTTGTAGATTTCGGTTTCAGAGGAGATAGTGGAATTAAGGCGTTCTCCTCTGAGGCCATGAGAGAAAGGAGTTGCATTTTTGATGTGGTAAGTATGGGAACTTGAATAATGCGATTGGTTAGTTTTATGTGAACGGAAGTGGTGAGGCTGTTGTTTTCTAGTGTTGTTCATGTCGAGGAATGTGGCTGTCTTGTCTGAAACGAATCTAGTAAAATATATGAACAAGGAACAATTAAACAAGATCTTCTGCCTTTGGGGCGATGTGCGTCAGAACATCGAAGTAGCAATAGAAAATGAATTAACTTCTCGACCGTACTGTTACGCGACAATACAGCAAATTTATCACTTAAGTATACAGAAAGCCATTATAAGGTAGATTATTTATTCACAGATCATTTGCTTATTCCTTTAGAAAAAGAACGTGGACCAGCTTTGCACATGGAGCCTTTTAATTGTTTTTCACCATATATGGATTACCTGCAAAAAATGGCATTATTAATAGATTCTTTGGCCAATTCTTTAAAGAAATAGTGGCTCAGTTAAGAGTAAAATCGAGAAGAACCATCAACGGACTACAGGAAAACCAGTAGATCGGACTAAACACTCAAAATGACGATAGGGTTCCCGCTGTTGTTTTACACAAAAACCCGTCTTAGCAAGTTACTTGTACAGTACGACTTCAATATACATCCCAAACATTGTTTAAAAGTAAATCAAACCATGGTTCATTTTTTAAAAGATGGGCAAAATAGATTGGAGAATTCCGGAATACATACAGCTACTGTGCATGTTGCAGAGAAGAAATGGTGCAAATGTGGCTGTAAGAAAAAGCAAGGAGTCCAGAATTGTACCAATCTTACCTAATTATTAAATAGGTCAACCCTGGTATATCATTGAACATCAAGAGAATAATTTTCTATATGGAAATCCGAGGATCCATTAAATGGCCATGCGAGATTTAATTGATCTTGGTAACTTGTTATGCAAAAAACTTGAATAAGAGATGCAAAGTGGTAGTTTACCAGGAAAATTGAATTTGCAGTTCACTCGCCATCTTTGTTTTGCATACAAAACCCAGCATCTGGTGACGTCCTAGTACCATGCTTAACGAACTACCTGAACTGAACGAAATACTCAGTTCTGTTACCTTTGGTAGTTTTTAAGTAGTAAGAGTTTCAGCCATTAGGATTTGTCCGCACCTGAAAAAGCTCAATTGGATCGTGTGAAATATAGTGCATTGAGGCTTAAACAACGTGTCCCTTTTGTTTTAAACTTAGATGATTGTGACACGTGGTAGTTTCAAAATGGTTTCTCATAAAGTTCAGATTTTAAACTCAAAAGAGTGGCGCTGGGAGTTTTTTGGATGTGACCGTTACAAGGAAAGATAACAAATTTAAAAATCACACTCTACAGAAAACCTATGGCTGGTACAGTTTACATACCAGTCATTCTAACACCACCAAAACTAATTTATGGAAAAAATTCTTCGAGCCTACATATCATATACACAAAAAGATGCCCTTAACAAAAAAAAAGTTATTTTAAAGTTTCTTACCGGTATTAAAGACGAGTACAATGAAAGGATACTACATTATGTGTGAATTAGTAAGAAAATATATTATGGAATTCAAAAAGGACCGGTCGCTTAGACTGGACCGGCAAAGCATTTTTCCAAGATTTCTGGACGGAGTATAAACAAATATTG
Organism: Lepisma saccharinum; assembly: GCA_022664845.1. Taxonomy (NCBI): domain Eukaryota; kingdom Metazoa; phylum Arthropoda; class Insecta; order Zygentoma; family Lepismatidae; genus Lepisma; species Lepisma saccharinum. Next base: position 15,875 of record JAGDQP010015208.1, on the reverse strand, counting down.
TAACAAGAGTGCTTTTATCCCATAAGGGGCAGAAGCTTTCTGAAAAGTGATTCATCATGTCCTTGGTAGGTAAAGGTGGTGGTGGTTTATTTGGAATCGTTGCGCGTTTACTTAGCAGTGTGTTCCCAGAAAGGGTACTATTCTAATTTAACCAAATACGCCAACGTTAAATAATGTTACTGCGCTGCGCTCCAGTTTTGGCATAGATTTATTAATAATGCCTACCTAGTACTTATCTCAAGTAGTTAAATTAGACGTTCATACTCTTTTGTACGCGTTCGTTTCCTTTTGTTTCCTTTTCACAATAGCGTTGCGTGTTGTTTGTCTTGATGGTGTATCCAGTTGGATTTGAAACATAGAGCATCCTCTTGTGATTATTCCTATCACATAAGCAACTGAGACTAATTTCACGTAAGCATGTTGTACATACTTTAAATAAGTATGGGCGTAAATAAATTAACATAAACTTTCAAGAAATACAATTTAACTCTAACATCGTGCCTCATAAAAACATAAAGAGGTCGTTCACTGCAGCCAGTATATATTCTGTCCTGACAATCCCAGAACTCCTAAATTTTACCTACTTCTCAAAATCCATAAACCTGATAATCCCGGTAGACCCATCGTTTCCAGTATTGACTCTCCCACTGAAAGAACCTCCGCCTTCCGCGACCACCATCTCCAACCATTTGTCCAGGCCCTCCCTTCCTACATCAAGGATACCAACCACTTCCTCTCCACAGTACATTCTATCTCCGATCCTCTCCTACCAGACACCATCTTAGTTACAGTTGGCGTGACGTCACTGTATACCTACATTCCCCACACCCATGGTCTCACTGCTCTTGATCATTTTTTCGACACATACCCCAGTCATCGTAAACCCAGAACACCATCTCTGCTTCAGCTAACCCAGTTTGTCCTCACCACGAACAACTTTATCTTTAAGAACCATATTTTCTGCAAATCAAAAGCACAGCATGGCTCCTTCCTAAACCAACCTTTTCATGGGACGCCTGGAGACCCGTGAACCTCAACTCCACACCTCTCCAACCTATCACTTGGCTTCGCTATATCGACGATATTTTCTTGATCTAGATCCACAGACAAGAGCCACTGGAAACATTTCTGCAAAACCTCAACTGCACCTTTCCCGCCAAATTCACTTGGTCCTTTTCTAAGGAACTTATAACTTTCCTTGATGGGCATGTCTGGCTCAACAACCATCGCCACTCCTCCAAATCTCAACTTCCGCACCTCCCCATACCCGAACACACTTCTTATCACGGCTGCACCTTTGACGAAACCTTTCGAGTTAGAATCTTGAAAGTTCTGAACGCTGACTCACCTGCCACAGTTAGAAAGAGATGGGAGCAGACGTACATCTCCATCCTTTCCGCTAACCATGAACCCTGCCTCAGCTGCCTGTAACTCCTTGCAACGCAGTGCCGTCTCCTCCTTCCTTTCCCTTCCTTGTTCCGTCTGTAGTTGCACTTTATTTTATTCTGTCTTTCTATATATTTTCTTTGTTCTCCCCTTCAACTTCATCATTATTGTTATTTTTATTATTATCATCATTATTATTTTTCCGCTTTCCCCTCCGATTTTTTGCCTTCTTATTTCTTCAGGAAGCCCCTTACCTGCTCCTGGTAACCTTTGCACTTTCTTCTCCACGTGGTGTTTTCTCCGATCCAACTAGTCATTTTCCCGCCTCCATAACCTGGCCACAGTGTCACCCAGCATCATTGGCAATATGGCGTTTCCTTAACACCACTCCCGCACCTGTCCTCTCTGTCCATTTTCCTTCCTACCAGTTGAAAACGCAATTGCGAAACGTACTAATTTTCTATAGTGTTTGTGAAGTTCGTGTGCTCCTATCTCAAGATTTCACTATGTAAGTATCCTTTTTTTCCAATCACCAAGTGGAGAGGAAAGCGCAAGGGTTACTAGGAGCTGGTTAGGGGCTTCTTGATGAAATAAGAGGGTAAAGAATCGGAGGGGGTGGGGTGGGGAATAATAATAATGATGATGATGAAGATCAAGGCGAGAACAAAGAAACAATATAGAAAGATAGCAATAAAAGTGCAACTAGGGACAGAAATAAAAGTGCAACTAGGGACGGAACAAGGAAGAGAAAGGAAGAAGGAGACGGCACTGCGTTGCAAGGAGTTACAGGCAGTTGAGGCCGGGTTCATGGTTGCCGGGAAGGATGGAGATGTACGTCTGCTCCCATCTCTTTCTTACTGTGGCAGGTGAGTCAGGGTTCAGGACTTTCAGGATTCTGACTCGAGAGGTTTCGTTAAAACGAGAAAGGTAAATTTATGATAAAAAGTAAGGAATTTACTTACAGCTTATTTGTTCATTAGGAGAACACACACACACACGTACACATAGTTTTTCGTGATATTTCTGTATATTACGACCGTATTCTTGATTTTGGAACACATGCAGATACAAAACTAACGATAGTGGTACCACGTAGCGGACGACGCATCAAGTTTGGAGAACAACTGACTGCTATATAGCGCGTGGATTTCAGGAACAATTGACAACTGTACAACCTGCAAGTTCGGGATGGAATTGTGGAAGGAAACGTGTTGAAAATGCAGAGCAAACGGGAGGGTTAATTTTTGATGGTTAAGTCCAGGATTCATTTTCGGGCTCAAACCATGAATAAAGCACCTCAACCCACAGACGGCGTGTTGAGGTGCTGGTCGTAGGTTGCAAAACGTGATTATGGCAACCAGGAAAGACAGATCAAATTCGTGTTGTGAGACTCCGTGTGGAGGGAGACTGGGATATCCGATTTGTTGATAGTTCGAAAGTGACATTGATTGTTAACACGAATGTTAAGAACACCACCTGTTTCCCACACTACACATAAAAGGCATCACAAAACTTGCACGTTAGGATGTATTTTACATTAGAGGTGTGGCATGTACTCTTGGGATTTAGGGTGTACTGGGTACTGTGATGACAGGGTGTCTACCACCCTGGAACACCTGGAGAACCTGAAATACTCAGGGAAATCTATAATTTATGAGGAAAACTCAGGAAAATTTATGACTTGTCCACAGTAGGTAAGAGCACTGCCCGATCAAGGCAGGGATCGTTGGTTCGATTCCAGCCGCTGACCGGATTTTTTCACTGTGTTTTCTAATCCTCTATTTTAAAGATTTTTTTTTTTTCACTTGTGAAATATCAATAATGTACAAGATACTTGGACGGATGGTGGTGGGATTAAAACAAAATGTCATTGCGTAATATTTACATGTTCCACTATACTAAGGACTCAGAAAATTTGGAAGAAAACTATCCTGGAAAACAGGGAATTTCAACAGGGAAAATTAGTAGACATCAAGGATGAAAATGGAGTAGCTGGGTCTCTTTAATATATGGGTGGTGGCGAGGAAGAATTGGTACGGACCAAGATGTTTCAAAGATTAGGGGGATGCTGAAAAATTAATCTCGGTTTGGTTGGGAATACTGATTTTGTATCTAGGTCAGATTGGAGAATATGGAAATAAGAGCGTAGAATTTGTTGGACCTTGGTTAGTTTAGGATGGAATTGGATGAGTAGAGCCGGTGGGTTGGAGATTTCAGTGGGTTGAGTGTGTGAGGATGCACGGCGAATCTATTTGGTTACGAGGTTAGATGGGTAGCCTTGGTTGACTAGAGCCTCCTTGAGGCGTTGGTTGTAAGTTTCAGTAGCAGAGGTGGTGGAATTCAGACGTTGTCTTCTGATGGCAAGGAAGAAAGAAATCGCTTCTTGGAGTGGTAAGGATGGGAACTTGCGTAGTGTAAATACTGCATGTGGTTAGTAGATTTTATGTGAACGAAAGTAGTGAGGGTGTTGTTTTTTAAAGTGATATCCACGTCAGGGAATGTAACTCTTTTGTCAGATATGGATTAAGTGAACTGGACAACACGGAATTGGTTCAGCTGTTCTAGGAATGTGTTGAGACTGGTTTCACCGTGAGTCCATAACTTCAGGGTATCATCCAGAAACCTTGTCCAAAGTAGTGGGGTCAAGGTAAAGTTCGCAGGAAATCGATGTTCGAGCTTGCCCATAAACTGATTAGCATAAGAAAGTGGCATTCTCGTATCCATGACAGTAACTCGGATCTGAAGGTAGGGTTTGTTGTCAAAGGTGAAGTTGTTACATTGAGCAGTGTTTCTTTCATGAATTATTTTTCGGGGGTGCAAAATCAAGTCGTGGGGGGTGACGTAAATTTTAAATAATGCATATTGACTCCAAAGTGCTAACACTATACAACACTAACATTAATTAAGAACATGTCATACTTCCATGGGCGGCGTTTGCCGGTCAGAAGTGGAGGGGCAAATGTTGGGCTTTGAATATTTGTTATTCATGACACAAGGCTTGTTTTTCTATCCTTTAAAACTGAACTTGTGTTAAGTGAACTTCTTTATTGTCTACTACTGATGACGGATGAAACCGAAAATTATGTGACCTTATAGTATTGTGTGTGTAATTGTGTACATGATTTTACGTAAGTACAAATCTATTCCTTTCTATTAAAATTTCACCTCTTATATTGCCTGTGCGGTCTTGTATATGCACTTTATTACTATGACCCTTTACAATTCTCAGGTGTATACAAAATAGCTTGTAATTGTGTGAAAACTTATATCGCGATGACTAAGCGAAATTTGCTTGTCAGGGTTACGAACATGAAAGATATGGTTATTTCGATAATCATATTATGTGGGCTTGCTGAACCTGTTGGAACATTTCACAGCAAAAATATAATACAGAGACAGTGCGCATTTTGTACAAATACTAATTCCACAGTGTGCGAGTTAATTTGCATAAAGCTTGGTTTCTTGTCATTAATTTCTTGCTCACAACATTTTAACTTTTCTTCCTGCACCACGGGGATACCAATGTACGCAAAACTCATTACATATGAATTTAAAATAACTGAATAACCGTTAATATACTTATTTATTTACGCACATGTGGCTTTGATAATACATAAATATCCTCGTTTATATTTAGTAACTGTTTCTGTGTGCACAGCTACATCATCTTACGTAAGCATGTGATAGCTCTAATCCCCAAAAGCATAATGGATTCGTAGTACGCTGTAATTGTGAACATATCTTCTTTTCTTTCATTTTCTTCTTATCTTTTTAACTTCTTTTCTTACTATATTTATCAAACATTGATGTTTCGTCTCTTGGAAAAAGCAACTAAAGTATGTTGTAAAACGTTGAAGCTAAAGATTATTAAAATTAGCATTTTCTCTAACTCAGTGGTAGTCTACGACTGTCGCCAAGTAAGTACATTATTTTCAAAGTAGTTGTCCTCTGTAACTATTTCACTTTTTGAACATAGTTTAACCTACGAGAAATAAGTTTTTCCGTACAACTGCACAGTGATATGGATTGCATGATTCCATTCAATATTGGAAATTTCCAAAGTGACATGATGAAAACCTGCCCAGAGCAAGATTCTATCATCATGACAAAAATAATCTGCCTTGCAGCGGTTTCTTCATCATGCAGAGATATAAAAACGTATTTCAATTTTCATTTGTATCATAAAGTTCTGTCGGATTTTGTCCCTACAGAGAGAAACGCGATAATATGAAGTAAGACTTACCTGGAAAATCAGAAGTAGTCCCCAACAGTAGCAATGGCCTGTCTCCAATAATCGGGCAGATTATGGATCCCACTGTGCTAGAACTCAGCGGAACGAGAACCAAGTAAGTCGTCCAGTGCCTGTACACCAGTCACCTTGTCGAGGGTTCCGAACTGTCGTCTTCGCAGATCTTCATCTGACGAATGGAGCAACTTCCAATCCGAAGGTGCAAGGTCAGGGAAAAATGGGGGATGTATTAGTATTCCCTAACCAGGTCGGGTAATGGTGTCACGGGTGACTTTAGCAACATGTGGCTTCGCGTTGTCCTGTGCTATTCACAAGCGCTCCACTGTTTTCAGTTTCTCATGCACATGTTCCCATTGCTGCGAATGCACACTTACATTGATTTTCTGGCCAGGTGGCAGCAGTTCGCGATGCATGATGCCCGAAGAGTCCACTACACAGAGTATGACCTTGTGTTGTATTATTAGTGTTTTTTGTGGTTTGAGAGTGATTTCATATGGTACTAACCAACAATGATGGCGCCAGCATTTTGTTAAGAAACTGATCCTCCCTGACGAGACAACAAAGAAACACAGCCTTTACTCGTGTCTCAGTCAACTCATGTGGGACCCTTCGTCCTACTTTATACCGTTTCCCAAGCTGATGGAGGTGTTGTCGAATTCTGCCCGCAGTGCAACTGAATGCTTGACATGTTTGACTGTTATTGGCCTCAGTAGCCGCCTTGAGTGCCTCATTGTCTATGGGTTGTGGACGTCCTGTACGTGATTGCATCATGGAGGGATTTATCACCGTCCTCGGTTTTCTTAAATCACCGTTGTATTGTCAGAATGCCAGGCATATTCTTTTGCCGATGCGCTAGAGTTCGTTCCCAATTTCAACTCGTACAGCATGAAGGCTCGTATAACGTTGTTTAGGGTTCCCATGTTTGACCTGCTCTCACTGACTCTCCGTTTAACTGTGGTGACCACTACCAGTCAGCTTCAAGAAAAGACACTCACTAACTCTTTATCTGTCTCACCTCTGAACGAACGCTCTGTGGGGGAGCGCGTGCAATTTGACCACATGATATAACGTCATGGTATGCCTTTATAGTTCTTTGTATTATATATTTTTTAGTTCTTGTGTTATTTCCATTTGGATAAATACTATGTACTTTTGCCAGTCTGTAGGTTTTGAATTTATTTTAAGGTCTTAGGAATCTGAGGCTTATGCCGGGACAGAGTCGGGGAAACGATTGTGGAAGGTAGATGGCCAAGGCATATTTTGTGGGTAATATCCCGCCACTAGTCTGTAGGTTTTGTCCGTCACATTTTCCTCATATGCGCCACTGGTGACCAGATGCAAAATTCAGAAGTGGAAACGCGAAAGTTTCGATCTTAAATTTAAAAAAAGAAAACTCTGAATTTTAGTAGTTTTTGTCGCTGAAATTATTGTTTACAATACAGGAGTTTGTTAATATTTTATGGAGTCACTCAGCAAACTTACCGCCGGTTTCACCGACCTACCTTAAATTTCGGTTAAGGGCGCGTTAGTTAACGCTTACATAAATATATAAGCGTCCCTTAAGTTTTTTTTCTCATTGCATCAACTTTTAATGCTACGATTTAAGGTTCCGTTAACAAACGACACGTTAAAGCATTGGTATTCCTTAATGTGTAATTTCTCATATGTGCTGTTCTATTTTCAAGAATTGCGATTGGTTGATCCTCGAGGTTGGCTACAAATAAATGACAATCACAATGCGTTGAATAGAAAGTAAACAAATTCGGCTTAATTTTCCACGTGTATAGTATTTGTTGTAGTGTATTCAGAGCGCCTACAAATTAATGTGATGTATTAAAATGAATGCTTAGAATTCAAATCTAATATAGTATCTTAGAACGCATAAATGTTTCTTATCTATCTCACCTGATTGCCGGAAAGTAAGTGTCAGTGTAGGGTTTCCGTACCTGTAATTGACCAGTCGCCAGTGATTGACCAAAATAAGGGAAACATACGGTAATAATAGAGTTTATATTCGATAAAGTAGTAAAATATGTTTTATACTTCCGTAAGGTTTAAGAGCGCACAATAAAAGGACTGAGCTACAACTAATACATGATATACGTGCATATGTATATACGTATATCGTGTATTAGTTGTAGAGAAGCTTAAATGTAACCCTACTGAAAGAAAATAAATTAAATTAAATATGTACTAGAAGCTACGGTAAGGTGAAATAATTAATTATTTTATCCCTTCATTGCTCAAGGAACAATCTACAGTAAATGGAATGAATGATTTACTCTGGAACAATTGTCGTTCACAGTTGGCTATTTACAACTGGTCACCTACTGGTGCAACTTCACCTTCAGCAATAAATTTTTGACTTTTCAAATGAAACAAATGCGAGCTGGTATTTTCTTTGACTTTTTCTGCCCTGTCTCAGGCTTTGTTTCCCTAGACCAAATAACTATTTTTATAATATTATATAAACGTCAGTTCTTGTTTACACTTGAAATTTTCCTTATTTGGTCAACCATTGGTACGATCACCGTATATATTTTCGACACGCTGCAAATAGAAACAGATGAGGCTATAAGCATTCCTCGAGTATGTTGATACGAATTGCTTTAAGTCTTTCCCTTCGTAGCTTACCTACTTACGTAGTAAATTAAGTAATTCTTTATATTAGCTACTTCTTTTGTATGCGGTTAAATGTACTTCCAATGTAATTATTTTGGATGCATCCAATGCAGAGAGTGATACAAAATCTAGTGGGAAGGGCATGAATGCAAGGACACTTTCTCAAGGATGCGCATGTGTGTGGGTGCACTCCCATCACTCTTTGTTTACATCACATTCTTCTGCATTGTACAGAACCGAAATAATGCAAATATCTACATTGGAATTGCGTAATTCAGTGCCATATAACAGAAGTAATACAGAAATAATTACAGTTAATTGCAATGTTCTCTTTATTCCGATAAATACAAACTCGTTTCGTTAGATTTAGCTTATGATCTTTTTAAAAATGGACATGAATAAGGTTTAATCTGTAGTTAAGAAGATGCATTCAACGGAATAGTAAAGCATCTCAATGCTCTATATACACACTCGTGCATTATGTTTGCATTTCTTTTGTGCAAGACAATGTGAAAATGTATAGCTGATTACATCCACAATGGAATCACCTTATAAATAGTGTACAAGGGAGCTTTCTACGAAAACTTCTACTTACGAAGTGCTTTCTTCCAAGTACTCCGAATGTTATGAGTAACTTTGACTAAGATGTAAGTCATATTTATGTGGAAAGTCACGGTTATATAACTAGTAATAGTCACTACAACCCGAGAGTTGAAAAGGAACGAATGCATTGCCTACCCCTTTCTGAAACAGTTTTGTAAATTGTATATACACACGTTCATTACTGGAAAGTATTGCACCAATATTCAGTATTCTACCAATAATATTTAAAAGGAATTATGGGAACCGCTAAATATATGTACTCGAAGGAATAGTAAAGCGACGATATCAGACATTCCCGACATCAGCCTTACATGTATCAGAGTCCAGATTGCCTTTTCCTTTCTTTTGTTCAAGACACATTAGGAAACTATAACCTACTGTATTATTTACACATTATACTTTGCACACAAATGTGTTGTATGTGAAATTGCCCTAAAGAGTGCATTTTCTTAAGTATTTCTTGTATAAACATTGTCGATCATCATATTTACATTTCTAGGTAAGAAAGCGACGTTATTTCCGAAAATACAAGGATACGTATTTAGGAAAATATAAATCATACATTATAATCAGCATAGTTGTCCGCCATATTCCTACGTACTTTAAGGCCGCGTTAAACACTTAAGGAAAGAAAATCGCGTCCTTAAGTTAAGGACGAGTTTGAGGAACTGTTAACCTTGAGGGAGGTTGGTGAAACACTGGCGCTGTCGAAAGCGTTAAATGGACTTAACGCTTCCTTAACATTTAACGAAGGTCGGTGAAACCGGCCATTAATGACTTGAGCTACGATTGCGGTCATGTAAAAATACAGTACTAATACTTTAAGTTAAATACTCGATACTCTTGCATTTATTGGGAAAGCTTTGGTACTATCCAATGGCAAGTCACATTCTTTTCACGGTATTTGAAATATTAACGTAGTGTAGCAATTGTATGTTGTAGGGGGCAAGAATCCTTTTATTTGTACATCATTGAGTTGACATCGTAAATTTAATGCATGTAATCATTCGGATTTTCGTTATTAGAAATGTTAAGATTGCCTTGTTGCTGATGCTTAGCCAGATTTTTTTTTTTTTTAAATATTTATTTTGCGAAGTTTATGAAAAAGATTGTCGGTAAGGCGCATGGCAAAGGTAGTTTATGTTTGTAAATAGTACTTAAATAATGAAAAAAGTGAAGATATAAGATGTTCAGTGTATGAAAGAAATTTGCATTAGTTTAGTAAGGTTAATGTAATATTAATATTGCTTGGCTGTATCATTTTATTTTATTTGTCTATCTATATAATGTCTTAAAGATGAGTAACAAACCTTTCTTCATGTTCTCTCTCTCTCTCTCTCTCTTTTTTTTTTTTTAAGTTGCATTTTTGTATCTCGATGACAACTAGATGATTGATCCTTCATGGTTTTCGGATATATTTGTTTCTTCTTGCATATTTCTAACAAACAGATAAACAATTTAAAGAAGTTGATGTGACATTTCTCTTAGGAGATACGTACAGTTGAATCTCTATATTCGTGGGAGTTGCGGGCGCAGAACCACTGCAAAAGTGAAAAGCTGCAACGAAGTTCCTCAAACCATAACTCTCAATACAACTGACTATATTTAACACAAACACGAAGGTAAAAGGAATGCACTGTACTGCAACAGTAAATTCCATAAATTTACAATATTAGCAATGTAGACTCACCCATCCATTTACCATTACCCTCCCGCAAACAAGAGGGAGGAGGAAATGGAGTACACGTACAATATGTGATGCAATACATATACAGCACTTATGCCTGTATTGCAAATAGAACATACGAATAGTACTGGTAGTAAATTTTAAAGTAGGTTAATAGTACATCTCGGATTTTATGCGTTTATGACTTTCATTTTTTTATTTTTTTTTATTTAAAGTTCTGTTGACATTTTCTAGCCTACGCGCGTCATTGCGATTTTCCGCAGTAGGCAGAAAAATTCAATTCTCATTTAAAATTCACGAATAATTAATCAAATCGTGGAATGTCGAGGTTCAGCTGTACTGTATTTGTTATTATCCTTTTTTTCTGTTATGCATTGCTTGCCTAATTGTTACGCTTACTTGACCTGTGTACTATAGATTTGAAAATGATGCTCTGTTTCCCAGTTCATTCAATATGATTGCTAACATTTAGATATGAAAACAAAGTTTGGGAAAGATGTCCCATATGCATACAATGTAATCATGTGGATCATGTGGAATACAAATAAGTAGCAGGTTTACGCTGATAAGATATGTTCAGGGGAAAGAAGAAAATAACAGGGAAGAAAAGGCATCGTGAAACTGCTTGAGCTGGCATATAGAACAACTACAAGGCCTAGTCAGTAAAAAATGACAAAATAAAGGAGAGAAACAGTTTTGTCTTTCAGCTGTTAGTTCATTTCGTTTCCTGTTTCTTTTCTCACCGGGGCATGCATATAAAGTGCAAATAGGAGCATGCCAGGTAGGCAATATGAAAGATAAAATTTGAATGGAGAGGAGTTGATACTTACGTTCCTTCCTGAGGAAATTTTCACGGGCACTTTATAACACAAAACACAGTTAAATGTAACTCGTATATTTCGAGGTATTTGGATAAAGCTTTCTGCCTCCAAGAAGCTTACGGCCAGCTGTCTTGACACCAGCACCTATAACCCACCCCGCGGACTTAACCTGCAGCCACCAGCAGAAGATCTGGGAATTTATCACCGTTAACGGTCTGCGTGATGGTATATCAGAGATCACTATAAAATACCTATCCCCGGACAACCTACTACCGAAGATTCACAAACCTTGTAACCCTGGGAGACCCATTGTAGCTACTAGCTATAATTTTTTTTACTGAACATATTTCCTTTTTTGTGGATTCTTTCCTACAGCCTTCATGTTCAAGCGCAGCCAGCCTACATTCGTAACACCTTCCACTTCCTAGAAATTATTGCCTCTTCCTTTTAACGTACTTCTTGGTAGCATTCTTCACATCCATGGCCTGGCAGCTTTGTAATTCTTCCGCATCCAGATGCCTAAATCTTATATCCCAACCACAGCTTTCCTCCTAAACCTGGCTAACCTAGTTCTCACCTGTGACAACAAACGCTACTTTCGAATTCGAGGTACAGTCATGGGTACGAGAATGGCTTCTTCTTATGCCAACCTGTTCAATGGCAAGCTTGGACACAATTTCCTACAAAACATTTCTTTCAGCCTACTACTTTAGATCCGGTTCTTACATGTTGTTTTCATCTTACGCCACATGGTGAAGCCACCCTCAACACATTAATAGAACAACCAGTTCCGTGTTGTTCAGGTGGTCCATTTCGAGTAAAAATAGCCACATTTCTAAATGTGGGCATCACTCTAGAACATCTCCTTCACCGCTTCCATTCACACAAAACTAAGTGCATTATTCAAATTCCCATCATTCTTTGCTCACTTGCATTCAGAGAATAACAACTGAATTCAACCACCTGTGCAAGCAAAACGTATAACAGCACCTCCAAGGAGATCTTTGATCTTTGTTAACCGAACCTACGTACCTGTTCATAACCAAGTATATCTTAAGTGCATATTTGCTCATCCAACCCACTCTCAATTCTTGCACCAATCCAATTCCACCGGCTCTAATCAGTCAGTTTCAGCCTAAAGTCATTAAGATCAAACAAATGCTGCTTTCCCAGTTCCATATATTCCAATCTGATCCTGATGTCAGTGGATTTTTTTTTTTTTTTGTCGCTTATTTTTTTTTTTTTTTTTACACGAAACTGAGATTAAGTTTACAGCACCTCTCGAATCTTAGAAACACCTTAGTTCGTAGTTCGCACTAACACTTTTTCTAGTTGGTATTCAGTACTTGTTCACAAATGTAACAATGTTAGGTAAACCTTGTTACGTCTTATATGTTACATCATTATTTCGTCTGTAACTATCTCCATAAGCACACCCGATGGCAACTTTACATTCAAAAGGAACCTGTCAAGCTTCAAACGTGATGTACACCGTAACGTGTACAATCTGCCCCTGTATTCTGTTTGGGAGAAACAGGTGGTCTCCTACCGTGAGCATCCTAGTCAATAATCACAGTCACTTTTCCGTCACCAACAGATCTAATACCCTAGTTTTCTCATGCACACAACTTGGCCACACTGACTTTGCTGAGAGTTTCCGTGTCGTTGTGATCTATACCATATAATTCACCGCACACATTCACACAGTCTCTGAGAAGGAGCATTCATTCAGGACTTGAAAGCAAAACTGAAACCCGCTATGAATCTTCAGTGTTTTTTTTTTTCCCTCTCGTTTGCAACATTCCTGTTTGCTTACCTCACTACTGACCTGTTTTCTTCAAGACTTTTTCTTTTTAAATCTCAGTTCTTTACAGCTTTTCAATATAATTATATCACATTTTCTCGGATTCTTATTTCTGACTACCACATTTCCTTATTGACTCTTACCATTTCCCATCAGTGATTAAGCGCGCTCAATGTGTTTGTCTATTGTTTTTGATGTGGACATCTGCCCGCATCGTGGATTCTAACAGTGATTTTGTAACTTCGTTACTATCGCTTTTCTAAATTTTACCGTACATATTTTCCACACCTCTCAAACCGTCTTTTGGCTTCGCTATATGGATATATTTTTTTATCTGGACCCATATAGAGTCACAGGAAACATTCGCGCAAGACGTCAGCTGCACCTTTCGTTTCAGATTCACCTGGTCTTTCTCAGGGATAACATAATATTCCTTGATGTGTATGTCTGGCTCAGGAACAAGGAATTCCAATATCTCCATTTCAATAACTCCCATCCACATCGTACCATACCAAACGCTCTCTTCATACGTTTTTGCTGTCCGACATACCCGTATTTGGTCCTCTGACGACTACTTCAGGATTATTTCAGTATACTCTCCGTAGCTCTTACCGACCTGTTTACCTAGTTTCGCTCATTGATATGAATTTATTTATGGCCTTTAGGCATCTCAAGCTCAGCCCGGGATAGGGTAGGGGACAGGATGTTAGAAGGTAGTTGGCCACGTCCTCGTTTTGTAGGTACCGTACCGGCATTTGCGTGGTATGACTGAGGGAAAACCGTAGAAAAAACTCATTCAGGATGGACTCGTTTCCCTCTTCCGTAAACAATTGGACTATGCCAGTCCTAATCTTCTCAGTCAGTACTCTAGGTACTCCAAAAAATCTTTAAACTAGGGCGTGCCATCCTGACTGCGTTACCTAAGACTGCAAGAGCGTTTTCCTCATGTCTCAAATTAGTCTACCACAGACCCCTGATAAACACTTACTTGACCAGAACTAGACTCATACAGCCTTCTGCCTTCAGACTTGATAAGTGCAACATAGCCTCTCTCTGTAATCACTCCTCTCTACCTCTTTCCTGCTCTGTGCCTTGAACAGGCACTAATGATTACCGAAAATATCATATTGAATGACTGTTGGAAATATTTGTCACTTGAATAATGTTATTATATTGTTTTATATACTTTCGAACGGTAGAGCGGATAGAAGGAATGAAAATAGTTCAATGTTGCTTGTTTTATACCTTTTGTAATAGCTTTTTGTTTGTTTGATAGGTAACAGAGTAGTTCCTATACCAAGCCAGTACGATAAAGGTAAATATTTTTTTTCTTGATTTCTGAAAATATTTTTGATTTAAGTTTTATTTTTTTTATTTTTGTTTGTTTGACGGATTCTCAACTTGTACAATAAAGACAGTTAGTATTTAGCCCAATTTCTTAAGTGTTAATAGAAAATTGTTCAAATGGAAGTCATTATCACATATGTGACAAATGAGAAATGCAGTAATGTAAAATTTCAACAAGTACATGAAATAATAAAGGGAAAAAAATGCACGAAATAAAACGAAGACACTTCCTGGTATATACCAGTTCAAAAACTATTCCGTTGATCATGTCATTTGTTAAGAAATATGTTGCAGCTGCTCACGAAAAAAAAAGTAGTTGACTGACGAAAGTTTCGTAATGCTATTTGTGCGAGATTATTTCGTTTGATCAGTGGCAAGAACTGGCGAACAGATGTGGACATTAACCTTTTCTGTAAGATACCTTGCATTCTTGGCTCTTGTGGTAGCTACGGAGGCACACAGGTTCAAGTTTTGCTGCCTGACAACGTGACGATTTTCCTCACTCCGATCAGGCAAATGTCGAGAACCTTTCTCAGGAACACTTCTCACTGAGAGACTCATTCCTTACTTAGACCTTTTATAATTGTTGGCCCATAAAAGCAATCTTATAGAGCACTTTATACATGAAAGCAACCGGACGAAACAGGGACTGTAAAGACATGTTTCTGCCGTTCTAATT
This sequence comes from Lepisma saccharinum, assembly GCA_022664845.1. NCBI lineage: Eukaryota > Metazoa > Arthropoda > Insecta > Zygentoma > Lepismatidae > Lepisma > Lepisma saccharinum. The sequence goes on along the minus strand of JAGDQP010015208.1, from coordinate 677 downwards.
ATTTTGTGATTTTAAAATTAAAAAAAAAAAAAAAAAAGTCAAAATTTCATATAGTCAATGGTAACTAACTTCAAGGAGTGTCCATTAATTAGTATTTAGTCAGAAGTGCTTGGAGTATTGTGATAATACATACTTCGTACTTTAGTTTTTCATTGTTCCTGAAACACAGAATCGAACCCACAATCATCTTCAACGATTGAAAATACTCAGTAAGAATTTGTTATATACTACACTGTGTTCAGAATGTTATAAGACTACCTGTCATTTTTCAATGTTACATTGCCGGTGTGAGGTAAAGTACGTCATCGGCAGGTATCCTTCATGAACGTATGTCATTGATATACTATTGATACGTAACTAGGTTGTTCCATGTGTATAGCATATGTCTGCAACTTTTTTCATTAAAAAATATTTCTTCACTTATAACATTTGTCATCTTCAACCCCCCCCCCCCCAATAAGTTTTTCAGAAATTTGTGAAGAATAAATTACTAAATTTAAAATGAACTTGAAAAATTCTCTCCAGTTTGGTAAATATTCCATTGACTTTCATAAAAAATACTTTATTCTGTCTTACTATTTGGTTATCCTTAGGAGTTAAGGTTAGTGTAAATCAACGATCTCCAACAAAAGATGGCAGCACTATCTCCGTATATGTCTAATGTATTTTTATCGTTG
>JAGDQP010015207.1:0-24851 GCA_022664845.1 Lepisma saccharinum | reverse complement strand
CCCCCCCCCCCCCCCCTGTGTACATGTTTAAGTCCTGAATACTATTGACCGCTTTTAAAATCTTAAGAATAAGTTATAATCCTTTTTGCTTGGGGGGTACATTTTGCCTAGGCATATGATACTCCCCTGTGTATATGTTTAAGACCTGAAAAATATTAACGACTTTTGTTATGCCTACAATTAGCTATAATGCTGTTTTCCGTGGGGGGTACGTTTTGCCTAGGCATATGATACCCCCCCCCCTATGTGTCTGTTAACAGGCAATAATTACCCCCTTTTTCATCATGACAATGTTTTTTTGTAGAGGGTACATCCTGCCTAGGAATATTGTATTCTGCCTAGCTTTACTTCTTGATCAGGCAAGAATTACCCCCCATCAGAAATACCGACATTTTTAGGGGGTACGATTTGCCTAGGCATTTTGTACTGGGGGGTAACTTTTGTCGGGGGTATTTCTTGCCTGTTAACCATGACAAATCCCCAACTTCCATTGAAACATCAGACTTTATGACTAAATTTCAACAACTGCTGCCGTCCCTACAGGTCCTCAATATTCAAGAAACTAAAGATAAAATAAATCGAGGATTTACAAAGCTTCAAGTGGCACAAGATACTACCACGGTAATAATGACCTTCACTGAAATCATTGTCAGCGTTTTTACCAACAAACCTTAAACATGTATGTCATTCTTCAACAAGACAGAAATGGTTTTTAAATGCAATTGGAGTAACTTAACCATCTACTGTGATTAAAGTTCACTAAACTCAAGACAATAACATCTATTCCTCCTCCTCTACCTGATGAAATCATAACCAGTCATCCAGTCATCTTTGGATTCATTTCAAGAAATTATCAACTTGTAAACTCTAAAATTTCCTACATACCTTTATAAATTAAGAAGAAAAAATCTAAAATTCTAAAAATTAACTATTACAATCACAACACAAAGCACTAAAATTTCCTAAATACATTTATTCTAGAGGAATAAAAAATAAAAAAATAAGAATTACAATACAAAACTTTAAAGTTTTCTACATATGCTTATAAATTTAAAAATCTAAAAATTAACAATTACAATACAAAACACATTTTCTAAATACATTTATAAAGTTTTAAAAATCTAAAATTAGAATTACAGTACAAACCACAAAGCACACAAGACACATATTATATAAGGACATACAAAAGCTTTAAAGTAAAGAAGGGTAAAGTCATTTAGCATTTATTGATTCATCCCCTTTGCCACTTCTCTTTATGTAGGAAAAAAGAAACGTGATATACAGAATTTAACCCTGCTATGTACTTGTATATGTTATGCAGTATGTCGGTCCACATGTCAATACGTCGCCCCTAAGAACTAGCAAGTTCAAAGTTAAAAAAAGAAATTTCTAAGAATAGACAAAAGCGACACTACAAACTCATTAGTTACGTTGAATACATGGGCAGCTATTTGAATTTTAAACACGAGCTCCGGGAATATTCATCTCCTGAAGATATAAGGTCAAGTTACGGAGAAAATATTTCTTCTGTCATAAAAGACACGTTTAGATGTTTTTAAAATTTGTAAGGTCTTTAAATACATCTTTGGATCAGACGAGAATAGGGTATGGTAGCGTAGCAGCCGGTATCTTAGTTAAGGTACCATTCTGGCGGTTGTTTGGTGAAACTGGAAGAAACTAAAAGGAAACTACAGTTAGCAGCAGAATTCGAACGAATGGTACAGCTATGGACAAAAGTTTTGACGCATGTCTTTAGAGAATATTTCCCTACTTCGCAGCAATTTCCCTTGCAGAGGGAAGTTTCTCGCGGTAGAGGGAAGTTCCCTGTCGTTCGAAATTTAATCATAATCCGGCGCTAAAACGCAGTGCAGATGAATTAGGATGGAAATTGTAATTGTGTTCATAAATAAATATGGAATCACAAGCTAGAAGAAGATTTTAAAATAACAATAATTCTTAATTAAGCACGGAATGTCATATCATTTCATAGTCTTCCCGTAAAAGCAAGTAAAATGAAAAAAAAAAACTACTGCTTAATAGGCTGGCTGAGTGGTTATCATGCAGAATTTGTAAAAAAATTAACTTTGTCTCGGCTTCAAATCCTGGTCATCGGTAACATTTTTTCAAACGTAGATTAATATTGATAATATTCACTTTTATTATCTTTATGTTTTACACCAATTCAACAAACTTTGCAAGAAATTTTTCACTATTACTAGTAAGGAAAGATATTTTTAAAATCGAAATAAAATGTAAAACACACAGCATGAAATATGTTTAAAGCACTCGAGATTTACTGATTATTATTCTTAATTGAACAATGGCTGTTATTGCCCCTATTCTCCCGATAATAATAGAAACTAGTTTAAATCATAGTTTTACTACGTATGCCTACGTCACATAAGACTGGTTACCTATCAGATGCTGCTTCCTATTGGCTGGTGGTAGCAACAGCAAGCAAAGAGTGCTGGAAGTTCACACTTGGTTTGCCATCGTTGGTATTAAATGCTACTGACAATTATAGTACTGTACAGAGTGATCTATATAAATCTTTACAATATCAATAACTTAATTATTACTTACTTCTTCTGGAAGTGACTGTAAATTTTAAATTGCATTATATTGTCGAATGGGCTTCAGCAGAATTAGTTAAGTTGCCCTAACTGGAAATGAAATACAACTGTCGTCCATGATTGCCTAGTGTTAAAAGGTTGAACCGTCACGCCCTATGTAAATTTCACTTTTTAATGTAACCTACGCTTTAATATTTCTACTGCTGCTATTACTACTACGTACTACTTCTACAGCTACCAATAATTTTCCGATATGACTACTACTTCTATTTAAATACTATTTCAAATTCCGCAAATACTAGTAGTGCTAATCCTATTCACTGCTAAAACTACTACTTCTGTAATATGCCGAAAAGCCGGTGAAATGGTGAACGCGGAAAGCCAACGAGTTTCTATTTCCATGAAGTTCCTACAACTTGGAGAAAGCGTATAAGGATATACCTGACTCGTATTAGCTTTGTCCGTGAATTTTGTAAAATAATGAAGAATTCAAAACAACAACAAAGTTTTCCAAGCTATTTCTGTAAATGTAGAATGTTGAAAAAGGAGCAATTATTTAAAAGTAAATAGGAGAAGTAAGAAATATCATAACTCGAGAATCGAAAGATTTTTGCAAAGCGCCAAACAGATGGTGGTCCGTGGGGGCTAAGTCAGGAGAATAATGGGATGGGTGGGGTCCAAAGTCCATCAGTTTTTCACAGATTGTGACAGCAGCATGTGCCCTGATATTATCATGGTGGATGATGACTCCTTCTTTATTGACGATGGTTGGGCGCTTCAATCGCAATGCCCTTCGCAGTCTGTCTACCTGTCAAAGTAGAAGGTAACATTTGGTTAGGTTTCAGGATTTCCTAGTGAATTATGACTTTGACATCCCACCGAACACTTAATATCACCTTCTTGGGATGAAGTTCTAGTTTGGACGTCGATGGAGGCTGTTAGGAACACGGCACATAATCCTTTGACGCTTTACGCTTCGCAACAAAACCCACTTCTCTTCACCTGTGACAATGCGTGTCAACAGGCGGTAATTTTTATACCGGGAAAGCATGGAAACACAGGTCGCGACGCCCAACTCCCGTTGAGTTTTTCTCAGTTGATGTTGAACCTAACGTTTGAACTTTGTGATGAAACACAGGGATTCTACGCATCTTAACAGTTTTTCTGTGTTCCTGGAAAGTTTGCGCTATTTTCTCGACCATTGGATTCGGATTGTTTCGTATAGTTTGGTCGAGATCCTCTTCGGAAAACATTGATGGATGTCCAAACTGTCCCCGTTCCTGAATTTTCGAAACTACCGACGACATGTGCTAAGGTAAACTGCATCTTAATCATGCACTTGGCGAATGTTGTGGCAGGCTGCGGTTGCATTATTGCCTTTATCGAACTCAAAACGTAAACAATGTGTGATGTTCTTTTTGTCGGTCTTCATTTCACCAACAAGATACGCTGTCCCTCTCTGCTCGTCTACACTAGCTGCCTCTGCCTGTTTGGATGTTTCCCAGATTACGTGACTATCGATTCATGCACTGACAGCGCCATTTATGAGGTCAGTATTCCGCTAAACTGTGAGATGTCAAAATGGGTACACATTTTGCACTCAACCAATATTTAATTTCTGTCTTTACCAAATCATTTAACTACTGGGAGAACAATATGGAGTACTTGATTGTAGATATAGGTTCTTAAAGTAAATTTGATTACATATTTCAATGTTATTATTTATGATGTCTGTTTATTAGCTTTGATAAATTGACCATGAGAAATTCGTTATTTTTCAAAGATCAGGGATGACTATCTACTTCTATTTTACATTTAGGGGTAAAACAATTTATAAACCACCTGCTTATTGCAATATACAAATTTGAACTGAAAAGAAGTCACAAATCATGTAGTTTATACATTGATTAAAAGATGGCAGTAAAATAGATGCATTGGTATAAGCCGACCAGGGTAGGAATAGGCGCGAGGGTAGGGTCGCTAGTGGTTGTTTACACGCTGCAGCAGAAGTCTTGCCAAGGACATAAACAGTGTTACCAAAGGTGTAGTCGGGAAAGTATACCATGAAACATACTCTTTTAAAACTTTGAAACTTGCTTTTGTGTGAGATTACTATTGTTTCATTATTGAGTCTGGCTGCTTCCTTCTAGCAAGTGTGGGAGGGGCTGGAATATCATTTAGGAGCTTAACAACATGTTTTACGCGAAAGGGAATCACTGGGGCGGAAAGTAAATGTACTTCTCCAAGGTTAAAGGTCGTTACATCTGGAAGTCACAGTGCAGACTTGTCGACTTGTAACATTTGTCATTTATTGTTCTTTGTCCTAAGGAATTCCAAATTTCAAGTTTCTAATCTTTAACAATTTTCGATTTCTCATATTCCACTCTTTAAAAGGTTTTCGCCCCCTCGTCGGGGATGTCGAATCAAAAATTAAGATAGCTATTGGTAATGAATTGAAACGAAGTATTTTCATGTCAAATATCAAATTTCTAACTCGAGTGGTTTCCGAGTTGCACTTCATCCACGTTTAACCCCTTTGGGGGGAAGGGGCAACTTTTTAATGCCATAGTTAATTTATCTAGGTTTTAAGGAATATTAATTGGAATTTCATTTATGCACTTTAGGCATCTAAGGCTCAGGCCGTAGGAGAAGAATGGATTCGGGAAGGGTCGGCCACGACCTACGCTGAAAATGCCATCCCGGAATTTGCCTGGTGTGACTGAGGAAAACCCTCGAAAATCCTGTCAGTATGGTCGTCCGCTGGAGTCGAATCCGTGACCTCCCGAATGCTACGCCAACTGAGCTACGGTGGCTCGGTACTAAGAAATATATGTACCATAACTTTATTCTAATCCGTCAAGGGGCGTGGAATTGTATAGCGTTCAAACAATTATATCTATTTACTTTGTTGTACAATTATGCATCTAACCTTCCAAAATTATATTTTATTAATAAAAGTGTGGCTAGATACATAACAACTAAGAACGAGAACATAGAGAAAGTACACAAGTTTAAATACTTCATCTGCCGATGCTGTAAGAATAATGAAATCATGACAACTTGGGTGGGTATGTAGTGTAGCTCGGATGGGGGGAAACGAAGATTATATTCCATCTTTAATGATGTTTGTCTTAGCATGTAGTTTATTTATTTAGTACAAGATGTCACTAGTAATGTAGATCCTCTTTAAGTAATTGAATTAAATGTGTATAATTGACATTCATTTAAAACTGTATTCAATGGTTTTGAAGAAACACACTTGTCACATTTTGGCGATAGCACACAAATATAATTATAATTAGCCCAGTTCAGAGCTAAATAAATCTATCCACCTCTGTAGTTTTTAATCTGACTTTTATTTTTTGAATTTGATTATTTTATTTCGGTATCCTTGGCTCAGGACGAGGTGGGGTAGGTAGAGGATGGTGAAGATTCAGGGCATTATTTAAGGTTCCATCCCTGCGTTCGCCAGGTGAAACTGATGTAAACCCTGGAAACCTCAGTAAGGATGGTCGGCTGTGGAAACCTCAGTAAGGATTGGGGATTTTAATCTGATAAAGAAATACGAGATTAACAATTTTACAACCTTATAAATAAAATATGATCTGAATTTGGGGGCTGTAAGCTTAAAATTGGGAAGGTTTTAGTAGAGTTTCAACGGCATCTATCAGCTTTTGACGGCAAAATTTTAGAGTTCGGGCTGATCTCCATAATTTTGGGGGATTCCACCACGGGGGTTCTGGCAGAATCACTGGCCGTCAATGACGAGCAAACGAAGTCCTATTTTAAAAGTTATAATTAGATATTAATTTTAAGATATTAATTAGGTAATGCAGTAGGACCCCGAAAAAAAAACTGAAAATCCTGGCGTAATCCTTGGAAGGGGTATGAAATTATTGCAATAGAGCATTACTTAAGAGGGCTCCTCGCTCCACCTCTCCTATTTTTAACAGTTTTCAAAATATTTCAAAAACTAAGAGTACTATCAAAAATATAAATTCATAGCGCACTATGGAATGCAATGGACAGCGATCCCTAGAGCGTGTCCATTGACGAGGGATATGTTTTCAAAGATTATGACGTCATTATTAATTGAAGTCATCAATCGACAAGATTTCGAGATCGCTGTCCATTGCATTTCATAGTGATTTGTATGTTCTAGGGCGCTATGAAATTATATTTTTGATAGTACTCTTAGTTTTTGAAATATTTTGAAAAAATGCGGGGACTGAAGCGAGGAGCCCTCTTAATTAATATCTTAACTTTTATAACAGGGCTTCGTTCGGTCGTCATTGACGACCAGTGATTCTGCCAGAACTCTCCGTGGGGGTGTCACTCCCAAACATTCTCGAGTGTTCCCCAACATTGAAATTGTTATAATAAAAAATCAGTAGAAACCGTGATAAACTCCATTTACACCCTTCCAATTTTGACTTTATACCTCCCCAAACTGAAAATCCTGGTGGAATCCCTGATACAGCCCCAAGATAGAAAGATCGAGGTCTACACTATTTCATTTGAAAAAGTTGGGGATTGACTTAAGTTATGACATTTGTATGAAATAAAGAGTACTGCTAGAACTAGGGAGCTAAGGTAGATTCTGCGGTCTCAGCATCCCCCTTCCGTTTAGCGTCATTCTTGCTTGCAAAATTCAAGTGAAAAAAAAAAAGGAGCGTAACGTTTAATTCAAACACAATTTACTCTCAGGTATTATGGAAAACATTTTTCCTCACTTTTCAAATTCTGAAGTGTTAGAACAATGGGTAATCTTTCCTTTCGCAATAAGGACACTCTGGTACTCAATTTGAGAGACTGCACCTCATATCGCCAGACATAGGGGTCACCCGATCTTCAGTCAAACGCTCTGATCTAGACCGGTAAAATAATTTCGGTGGGCGCTGGTTGAAAAAACTCCTGCTGTTAGATATTTTGAACTTCAATAAATGTAATTTGTTTTACGGCTCATTTAACATCATCTTACAACCGTTTCAGCTATCATACCAGTTTAACATTTTTCGGGAAGTTCTAGGATATACTCCTAAAAAATTTCGTCCAAGCTTTCATATTTTGTCTAATTACGATGATACAGAGCAGTGAAAGTTATTACAATATCAAGCCAAGATCGCTTCAACGATAAAGCAACCACATCTCTATACTTTGTGTTTTATATTATATATTTTTAAACACGACTTGGCAATACTGACAACGGGGTGTTTGGGGACAGGGAACACCAACAGTATTTTTCTATTATGTCGAATAATATTTATTCATGGCAAATTTGATGTTGCTATGTCTAACATAATAGAAGCAATTTGACAAATGAATTTTATAGAAAATAGACTGATAACACTGATAACTTGGATGCTTCGGGACAGTGAAACCCTCAGAATTTTCATATTTTATCCAATGATATTTATGCCAAGTTTGGTGCAGATATAGGTCTAACAAAATGAAAATGGGAACAATTGGATTTTTATAAAATAGGTTGGCAACAATAAACAACTGCAAAAATCAAAACAGTTCCTGCGACTCTGAGCTAGTCTAGCCAATACCTATGCAACAACACATCTCTACATCTTGTGGTTCTAAGATTTAATTTCCACACATGGACAGATTAACGAACTGAGCGGTGTAATAAGATCTCTTTTTCCATAGCTTCGCTACCACAGAAAATAAAATGTAAATTAAAACTCTTAAATTAAACTATCAAAACTATTATTATTACGTTACTATTGCGTTTCGTGAAAATGAAGAAGATAATATCTCTCCCATTCGGATTCGAACCACCTGCGATAAAAGTATAAAAAGTTAAAAAGCAGCGTGCTCAAACCGATTACGCCACAACGCCAGCAGTGATAAATGTTTAAATGAAACAGTGATATGGCCATAGTAAATTCGGTTATTACAAACACGTTTTTAAAGTTTAAATTTATTGAAGTGTATTATGCACGTAAGTATATTACCATCACATCATCTAATGACGTCTACATATTTTCTGTTTTTTGTTTTACTTCTTTAAGCTTGCGAGTATTTAACGGGCCAGCCAAGGCTACAGGACTATTTCATCACCGTTGGACGACTGTGCATTAACAAATAGTCAAGTGCTTCTCAAGTGTCCGTTGGGTAGCCCGCGAAACGACTCTGCATATGGCAATTAATTTTAAATAATTTGTCATTAATAAATGCATTTCTATTACTTTACTCTGCACAACCAACTTTAGAATAGAAATACGTGTGACGTCTATGAACGATACCTAGAATTAAAAATTCCCGTTGGGTTACAAAGAAAAATCCCTTTGCGGGAAAAGCGAGGGAACTTTACAACTTGGTGCGATTTTTGGACTTAGAAATTTATCGACGCTAAATATTATTTTATTTTATATCACCCTTGTTTGGCTGCATACGTGGACAATAATTTTTACACAAATGCATTACGCAATTCTGCATATTCTTGCAAGTCAGTGATTTTATACGATGTTGTAATATTTATATTTTTTTAGAAAATAAATATTAGCTATAGATATGCGTCAAAACTTTTGTCCATAGCTGTACCTACCAATTGCGGACCCGAGAAGACACTTTAGTTTTCCTCATATACAAAAATTAGCATAAATTACGCCTTCATGCATACTTAACACAAAGTATCTCTTGCCTATAGCAGAGGTATAAACGACAGCGACACCCTATATGTGATAAAATGTTTTTAAAGACATACTGTTCTTAAACAATTCCTACTAACAGTAAAAAATAATTTTGCTTATGCATGACTATAAACAATAGATACTTTTGCGCATGCATTACGCTCTCTCTCATATACTGTTACTTTATAAATTCTTCAATTGGTGCCCCCATGCTTTTCTTTTTAAAAGGCATGCATAAAAAAATTTTCTTTTTACTTTTTAGTACGAATGTTTTAAGAACAGTATGTCTTAAAATGTTTTTTTATTATTTTTTACCCACTCCTAAAGTGTTCTTAAATCAGTCAAACGCCAAATCGTTGCAGGCTAGTATTTATGAGTAAAATTAAAAAATAATTAAATATGCTTTTTAACTATATAGAAATATACTATAGTAGCAATGGAATATTGTGTTGTCACCGGACCTACGTCGCTGTGCAAAATTTCATCATTGTATGACTTCGAAAAATGAGTTAAATTTACGCTGGAAGATTTAAGAACAGTAGGAACCATTTTGAACTAAAGAAAATAATGTAATAATGATTGTTGGTGTGTACAAAGACACAAATAGGAATAAATAATGTTCCTAATATAAGCTCGAATCTTTCTTGTACTATTTCTAATGTAAATTAACCTAACTTTAAATTACCTGAAGTCAGTTGTTTACAAGGGGGTCAGGAGGTTCAAAGGTGACTATATTTGGTGCTCTTTCTTAATATTTTCCCTAAATAATGTTTTCGTCTCGGGTTTTTAATAGTATATCGTATTTTTTTTCCTGTAAAGTGCGCCTATGAGGAAGTTGCGCCCCTGAGCCCGGACCTATTGGTATGAGTAAATCCGGCCCTGTGTTCAGCAAGAATATTTTCGCCGGGGGGGGGGGGGTGTCCTACACGTGCTGTAGGAGCGTTTTGCCCTAGATTCATTAGAACACCCATCATGATGTAGTGTGTTTCTTCTTTAGTCGTAATATGCTGTCTCTCATTAAACAACCATCTCGTACAATTCACAGTAAATAATAAGTATAAATACAAAATTTAATTTTGTTTCCACTTATTATCAGAATGTTCATGGCTTTCATGGCATCAATAGTGTACTATATGAAAAAGGACACTGACAGCTTGATAATGTTTTCTCTCTCTAACGAATGAAAACCTCTCTATAGCGAACGTCTGTAAAGCTTCTTGCATAAAATTGTTTTTAGATGTGAGTAACTTTCCTTTCAGGAAGACAAATGAAGACTGTATTTCTAATCCCCGTCCAATATAATTACTAACATCATCAGTAACAATATTGTTACAAAGTGCTTAAATGAACTCTTGAGCACCTAAGGATGGCACTAGTTTCTGGTAAAGTGGGCTCCGAACAACTCTGTTCAATAAACCCGACGAATTTGAACCTATGATTGGACTTTTCTTAACTGTCCAGTATTTTTTATTAAAGGCCAATATCTGTAGTATGGTGTCCTAGTATATGTAGACATAATCTCAAATAATAAATATTATTTTGGCATTATACTGCAAATTTAAAGTGTACGTCAATTAAAGTTTTAATTTTTGACTTTCACCAAAATATTCAACTTTAACTGCTAAGTTGCCACATCAACGAACAATAATATCACGATATTTCTATCCATGTCATGCCACGCACATATATTTTACACACCACCGATCTCGCGAATCATTCTTTGGAAACAGTGATTCTGCAAGACCCCTCTGTGGGGGTGTTTACTCGCAAAGTCTCGACAACACCCCCAACTTAGAATTTTTGCTGTGAAAAATCGATAGAAACCGTACAAAGCTTCACTTAATTTTAACTTTACACCCCCCAATCTGAAAATCCTCGCTGAACTATGATTGAAATGAGGCGCATGTCCCATGTTCTCTTCCGTTTCCAGAATAAAGGACAGTGCATGTATACATAAGATTGAATTTGAATTGAATTTAGTTTTAAGGCTTTTAGGCAACTTTGGCTCAGGCCAGATGAATGGTGATGGGATTAATTGGTGGAACGAAGAAATTGAGAGGAAACGGGAGAACCTCGAGCAAAAGCACGCACACGCATGGGCGGATTTATGAGGGTATTGCCTTGAATTATTTCTGAGTGACAATGTTTCATTCTAACGTCTCATTCTGTTTTACTGAAATTTGTTATCAATAAAATTTGTTGTATTGGCCCCAGGGTCTTTCTACTAAATCCGCCCATGCGCAAAGGGTGTTTGTCTCACACAAAGTGCACATGGCATGAGCTGGAAGAGGTCCAACGTATACATAAAAGTCGGGAGCTATACTATACATGGTTTTGTCGAATAAGCTTGTGTATAACATTACACAAAATATTTGCTTACTTCTCAGTGCGCGTAAACATGGGCTCAAGTCCGTGGGGGAGTGTTGAACAGAGTGGTTCGGAACAGACTTTATCCAAAACTATAGGTCCCTTCCTTACTCAGCTGTTCGTTTAGTTGTTCGTAGCAATTATTATTGATAATGCTTAGAAAAAGTTTTTCTCTTTGCATATTGTCTTTATTCTTTTCATCATTATATAAACATTTGCAAATAAATTCAACCCTTTATTTTTCTTATTTTCATTGGAAACGCCATTTACAATTGGTAGAGAACGAAAATTTAACGTTCCGACATCGCTGGAAAAAGTAAAACAAATGTTTGAAGATTTGGGGTTCGAACTCATAACCATCAAAAGTACAATTAAGCAAGAGCCTGAAATACTTCGGACATGAGGGCTACGCTGGACAGTATTCAATTTAGGCCAGTTCTATACCACTAACATTATATGCAGTTTAAGCGTTTTTTTTTTTCTTATTCCACAAACGTTGAAAATGTGGAGATAATTTTGTTGCTAGATGACTTCAGTCAGTCGGCCCTTTCAAAAAATATCCAAAAGCTACACTTTCGCGTAAAATAGATATACGATGACAAATCAAATCTAATTCTAAGGCTCTTTCTTGAGCATTATTCTTTCACGTACTAATTGACTGATTTCCACCTGACGAAATGTAACGAAACATGACCACACCTAACCCTACCTAACCTCCACGTTCCCATGGTCACTTATTTAGGATAATCTACGAAAAATGAAAGAAAGCAATTGTTCCTAATAAATATAAACATATAAAAAAATATATATTGAAAAAAAAATCTTGCCCTCGCGTGGATTCGAACCAGGATTTTTTATTCAGTAAGCCAACGCCTTACCACTGCACTACGCTAAGACCTGACGATGGTGGTTTTTTGTTGTATTTACTATGGTAACCAGACATACTCATCTTAAGAGTATTATAGTATTTTAGAGGTTCAAATGCTTTAGACCCTTTTCTATTCTAAAATATCTCCAATTATATTCTTTCCCTTATCTTTAGAACTTTTAACGTATTTTGTCATTAAATATCTTGCAAATTTCGAAACTGCTAATAGATTATACAAGGAATGTAGTTTTAAGTTAAACATCTATTCTAATGAGAGAAAGCGTGCACGTAATGGATTTGCAAGTGCATTTTTGATTGTGAAGCTAATGTTGTGAACATCACTAGATCGTTTGAACTACTAAGCTGTTTATCCATTTGTTTAGTGTTTTTGTAGCATCTGCTAACTTTCAAAACAGCATATGGTGAACTCTGCCTATAACGGGATTATGACTTAGTAGAACATAGTAGGAAGATAGAACAACAGCTGACGTTTGTTACATTTTGAACTGGTGAGGAGCTACAGCCAGATAATATAATATTTTATTCGGTTTCGGGTTGCTTTGTAGGCTATAACGATAATAACTATCGGAATTCAGTCTTACTTTCATATATTCAGTGCTTGAATGTGCGTCTGTATAGCAGACTTTCTTTGTAGGAGAAAAAGGGGTGAATTTCTTGGCATATCGTGAGTTTTCTTCGTACCTCACTTATACGTTTCCTTGTGGGGGATCAGTCTATTTAGGTGCGGATTTGTGATATTGCAATTTCCAATAGGTGCGGGATACATGTATTCCGCCAGGTTTTCAGTATAGGTGTATAAAGTCAAAATTGGGAAGGTGTAAGTAGAGTTTTGAACGATTTTTTACCGTAATATTTTAAGGTTGCGGGTGCTCTCGATGAGTTGGTGGTGACACACCACATAGGACGGGTTTGGTGGGAATTAATTTCCCCTACCTCTTTCGGCAACAACTGATATCTGTCAAGGACACATCAGAGACATTTGTTTCGTAAATAACTCTATTTTCACCAAAATGTCACCTAGACGTTTGTTCTCGCATACGCCTCATGTCTTTCTATATAAAGATCATTTGCAAAATCTGTGTGTCAAACACCAGAAAGAACTTAATGGAGAAAAGGTGGAGGCAATTTTATAAATTATTCTGCGCTTTAGTCGATGATTTTCTATTCCAGAACACATAGCGTTTCATTTTCAAATACACAAAACATTTCGTTAAAACAAGTACAAAATGATATTTGTTTTATAAAAATTATTTCCCTAACGAAGAAATGGGATTACTTAAAGTAGAGATTAGCGGATAGACATTTAAGAGGATCCGGAAGATCTGTATCCGAATATCTGGATCTCTGAAACCTGTATGCTGATACCACAGAAACAAATCAAATGTCCCCAGCGACTAAATATGAACTCAAAATTATTATTCTAAAATATTCAAACGGGTAATTTCATACCAAATCAACAAATAAAAAATGATTTTGTATGTTAAGTTTCAGAAGATGTGTGATATTTCGTAACTGCGTTCTATACATCAATATGATGTGAAATTAAAAAAAAAAATCATGTTTTTGTAATTTTTGGTTTTCGAGTTATAAATCGTTAACATAAAAAAATCGATTAATTTTTTATGCGTCTTGAAACTAAAAGATCGAAACTCAAAAACAATTTGTCCTGGACAATTCAAACTTGCATCATTTGTTTCACAATTTTAAGAGATGTAATTTAGTATACTAATTGACTTTATTAGACCATTAAAATCATAAAACAAAACTTTTTTTAAAACCTCAAAATCGATTTTTTTTAAAAATAAAAATATATGTTCAATGTGCTTCTGATTAGAATGTAGGCCTATGTTCCAAATTTAATGCTGGTATTTCAATGGAATCATGTTTAAAAAAAATGTTTTCCGATAGAAGTACACAGCCACATATGCATAACAAATAGCGTAAACGGCACTACACATAATGGCTTTTAGCAAAATAAATTTAATTAGTCAAAATATGACATACAATATCTTCATTTAAGTTCTATAACAGAGCACACCAAGCCACCGTAGCTCAGTGGTAGAGCATTTGCGTAACATTCGGGAGCTCGTGGATTCGATTCCAGCGGCAGACCATCCTCACTGAGATTTTCCAGTCACACCATGCAGATGGCGGGATGGCATCTTCAACATAGTTCTTGGCTGTCACCTTCCCGAATCTTCCTCCTATCCCGGACTGAACCTTATTATGCTTCCAAGCTTTACTCTATACAGTTAGCGCTTATGAGCTTTCACTTTTCAGTGCTTCCTCCCCATGGTGATGGAGCTTGTTTAATTTTATTACCCTCTAACGATTGCACTTAAAGTATTTTTATTTAGTATTGGTACGAAAATCAATTTCCTAACTTTTTTCTTCATTCACAAATTTTAATTAGCTGTTACATCGCTGGTTTTAAGAAATTAAAAGGGGTCACTCACAATAAAGCTAACAGCGCATGAAACGTTGTCCCCTCTTTCAAGTTTTGTATACTACAGAAAAGTGTTGCCTACCGCAGAGAAGTTACTGACAGCCAGCGCGGCGTGCATTGATTTCAAACGATTAAGATTATCTTCTACTTCTATCGTCGCTGGAAAGTTTACTGTTGGTGCTTATGGACAGAAAATTGCTACCGAATATCTTCATTTTCTATGGAACTAGATATAGTTAATAGAAAAGAAAAGTTTTGGAGCTTTTTTAAGAAGTTTATGTACGGGTTGAAATACTTAGAACATACATTTGTTTCCTAGTTTTTCAGAAACAAATTATTAAAAAATAAATAAAATTATTTTCTTTCTCCAAATTACAATATGTCTAACTTTGCAGCCAATTACGCCAGAAAGATCAACCTTTCTTTGCTTTATTCCTTGTGAAGAAACGATTCTAATATTTTTAATTGCAATCATATCCGATACACCAATAAAAAATATCATTTATATATTACTATTCTAGTCCACTTCTCAAAGGTTTGATGATGGTTAGCCACGCCCCACTCTAGGCCTGACAGTGGAAGGAGTGGGAAGTTGGAGAAGCGAATGTCTGAATAAGTATGTGCATACCTCTTGAATGTGAACCTCAGAAACAGGTTCTCGACCGGTTTCTGAGAATTCCAGCGAAAAATTGCTAATTATGTAGAGTTTGTGTTCTTCCTCAATGTTTCCATGCTAAGAGTGTGGAGGTGGTAGTGGAGGGAGATTGTCCCCCCCCCCCATCATCTTTTCCCCATGGAAGTTATTATTCTAGCATAATGCAATGTATTATTTCCACTTTCCTGACCGTGTATTGTCTTCACTCATTCTATACCTCTTCTGTATTTTTTTCACTACCCTTTAATCCAAATAATACGTCAATTATGCACTTCATCAATTCACACAGGGCGACCTAAGACCCAACGCTAGGTAATTTTATCCTCTGTACATGCGCGCTGAATGAGTTAAAATAGAAGAGTTAATTTTCTATTATCATTCCTACACAAACTAATACATAGTAAAATTCACTCAGAAAAATTATTACCCGAAATAAAGTTGCAGGTCCCGCAAAGAGTTACTCGACCTCATAATGCAGTCTTTCCCCTCCCGCCCCAAAGGACCTAAATATTAATTACATTTTTCCAATGCCTGTTTAATTTCTCTCCTAATAATAACGATATGGCAAAGTTATGATAGATGATTTTTTTTAATTCGAAGACATAATTTAGAATGTTTGTCTATCTCCTGATCAGCTGGTTATCAGAAGTAATTTAGATCAACCATTTTCTCTGCATAATTGTCTTGCAGGGAAGGAGTAGTTAAAACACTTCCTCGGAAGAGAAACAAACAAACAAACAAAAAATCATTAGCTAGAGTGAAAGATTTTACTCAATTAAAAATAGTATTTTCCATCCACTGAAATCAAAGGTAGATTGTAACCTAACAATTCCTAGCCTAACAGCCTAAAAGATTAAGAAATGGTTTTATTATAAACAAAAACCAAAGCGCCCCCGTATAAATTCGAATTATAACGTATTTAAAAAATACTCAGTGATAGGAACAAATGAAGATTACTAAGCGAATGCCGTGAACTGCCAGTTTTAGTCAGTCATAGATTTTCCCACCGGTGTCCATGACTAATCCGACGGTGTATGGCTTATCTCTGTCTAACTTGTGGCTACTGAGATCTAGTAGGGTCACAAATGGATAATACTAAGCGATTCAAAAGGACCTGGTAGTTTTAAAGTCACATCCATAGTTTTCCTTCCCATTGTAGACCATGACGTATCCAGCTGTGTATAAATCATCTCTGTCGGACTTGTAGTTACTACGATCTAGGAGGGGCACAAATGAAGAATACAAAGCGACTGGAAAGGACCTGCCAGTTTTAGGGTCAAAGTTATAGGTTATCCAGAGTTTCAGGCCGTGCGACATGCAATAGTACTTCTGTTTACATGCCTCCTCTATTCACAGTTCCAAGAATAAAAAGGCAGAACTTCTCTATAGATACATCTGTTGCGGCTACAACCGCTATTAGGCACATTAATATTGATAAACACAGACAGTGATGTTCGTTAGTGAGAGCAAAATTAACGTTAGGACATTTTTTATACAAATCAGATAAAGAGAGTTTTCAATTAACTTTAAACCAAACTCAGGCCTGAGATTGTATGTACATCTTTTCTTGCCCTTGTCCAGTTGGGAAAAATATAATCACAATAGGCCCATGCCCAACAAGAACCCGAGAAGTTCTGACAATTTATGGCCCGAGCCCGTGCAGACCTCTAAAATACAAGTCTAGCATTCTTATTAATTTGATTATTGATCAAACAATGATTCATCAAAACCATTATTATTTACATTTTTAAAACATTGAAAAGTGACAAGAGACAAGAAAAAATAATGACTAAATAATTCATTTTCTCTTGTGTTCAAAAATTTATTGATGGATTTTAGGCATCTAAGGTTCAGGCCGGGATAGGGCAAGCACAGCGATGTGCAAAGGCAGATACCCTAGCCTTACAGAAGGTACCATCCCGCCATTCGCCTGTTGAGACTGAGGAAAACCTCAGTCAGGATGGTCGGCCGGAGGAGGGTTCGTACGCTCGACATACCCAATTCCGCTTGGTTGGCAGACACGCTACCCCTAAATTTTTCTTTGTTGTGACAGTTATGTTTGTTAATATTAGGATAAGGAATCCAATTATTTTTCATTATTTTTTCTTACTTCTTGATTAAATTCAAAATGTTTTACGGAATTTTTGAAGAAATTATAAATTCATTTTGATCTGGCCCGGGCCAAGACTCAAAAGCTTTTTCTGTGGCCGGTTCGACTGGGCCAGGCCTCAATCTCACCCCTGACTAAAGTAGAGGTTTTTTTTTGTTTGTTTTTTTTTTAGAAAAGAACACAATAGCAACTGTTGCAAATTTCACTCCATCACAAATATGATGTTGCAATACTGTTATAAAATTCTCGTGTCTCAACTTTAGTACGTAAAATTTTCAGGTATGTGCTGTTTTCTAAAACAACATGTTTACATTCGCGTCGGCATCTGCTCTAGAAACGGTTTTTGTACATAGCTGAAAGAGGGGATTTGTGTAGTTCCCTCGCTTCTTTTCCCTGGGACTAAAAGCGAAGACAGGGACGACTGGCTTAACCTCGTCAAAGCTTCTGACAGGTAGACTGGAATAGCTATATAAAAATACTATCTATATTGGTGTATCAGATATGATTGCAATTAAAAATATTAGAATCGTTTCTTCACAAGAAATAAATCGAAAAAAGGCTGATCTTTCTAGCGTAATTGGTTGCTAAGTTACACATACTGTAATTTGGAGAAAAAAAATAATTTTATTTATTTTCTAATAATTTATTTCAGAAAAACTAGGAAACAAATGTATGTTCTAAGTATTTCAACCCGTGCATAAACTTCTGAAGAATGCTCCAAAACTTTTATTTTCTATTAAATATATCCAGTTCCTTAGAAAATGAAGATATTCGGAAGCAATTTTCTGTCCATAAGCGCCAACAGTAAACTTTCTAGCGCTGACAAAAGTAGAAGATCCTCTTAACGAAGGAAGTAACCGGCGGATGAGTAATACATAAAGTTTGCTTGGATTGTCGTATCAAGGATTGCTCGAAGTTATCATTCCACTCATTGGAAACAAAACCATACTCTGTGTGGATAAATTTCTCCCTTGGATTAGGGGGTGGGGTTAGTTGTTCAGTTGTCACAGCAGGTGGCGCTAGTTGGGGAGTGTGATCAGAGAAAGAGAAATCTCTGCTCTGGTGCAACCACGCAAAGGTACTGTGGTCCTTTCTTGTCTTGTGCAGATTGTGTCCGTACTCAACTTAATTGCTTCGAAAGAAATTGTATATTAAGCTCAGAATGACAAAAGTTTCTGCCAAGGTCAAGCGAACAGTGGGGTAAATATGTTAAGGGGAAAGAAAAGTGATAAAGTAGTGAATGAACTTCAATATCTGATGCGATATAGTCTATATAAAAGCTTAAATGTAATCACCAATGATACGGAAACCAAGATATTTTCCAGAGTATCTGTTTTCTTTAATTCGTTTGGAATTTATTATTAATTAATATTTGCCAGCAAATGATCTACAATACATAGAATGATGAATTTAGGAATGGTAAAATGGGGAATATATCTTGGAGATTCAAACACCCCTCGCTTGGTAAAAATATTACAATGAGATAAAAGTAATTTGAAACAAAGAAATTTTTGTTGAAAGAAGCATTTCCCCAATGAAAAAATTGTTCCCAATGAAAGTGTTAACTGTTAACATGGATATATACAAGGTGAACAAAAATTGGTGGTTAATATGAGACCTGTAGCCCCAGAATGTTCACAGGATATACGCTGTGAATCTTTTAGTTTGTGAATCTTTAAGCAGAGACTACACTAAAAAAAAAGGCTGTGTTAATACTTTTCAGCGTCTTAGGGCGACCACCACTTTTATGTATTAAATGAACACATAAAAACAATGTTGATCGCCTTAATTGAACACAATGGATGTTTTGTTTATTTATTTATTTAGTGACAACACAACAGGCAATGGCCTAATTATAGCGTTGGGCTTTACAAAGTAGTTGTACAGAGTACAGCTACAGTTGCATTTGTACAGCAGTTGTACAGTTTATTGACAATGGCATCTCTAAATTATTTAGGTGACATATAGCATACGTCCAGATCATTGTGAACTGTACAGAGTTTGTTATATATAGTACAAATTCTCCAGATTGGTGACCTCATTAAGATATTAGTTCTTGTCTTTTTACAGTGGAAGAGAAAAGTATTGTCAATGCGAGTTTTAGATGACGGGACAAGAAACTGTAATGTTTAAACTAAATCCATACAGTCTAACTTATTTTGAACCATTTTTTAAAGAAATAACAGATCAGCAATGTTACGCCCTTGTTCTAAACTTTGAATATTACAGTTCTTAATGACTACATTGTAACTATCAAAAGCAAGGTAGATTCGAATTTCTTTAGAAGTCAGGAATTTAAGAAATGTTGATTAGATTTTCTCTAATTGTAGGCAATGTTTCAATTGATATGGATTCCAAATAGAAGAATCATATTCTACCTTGGAGCGAACATAGGCATAGCATTTTTTTTCAATGTTGATATACTGTTAAACTCTCTTCCCGTCCTAATTACGAATCCTAATAACTTCAAGGCCTCATTTGTTATTTTTGTAATGTGTATGTTAAAAGTTAATTTCGAGTCAAAACTGACACCAAGATCCTTAACTACCGTAAGTCTGTTTAGTACAATTTTATTAATGGAATAATCAAATTGATGAGTGGTTTTATTTCTATTAAATGATAATACTTTACATTTACTTATGTTGACTCCAAGTTGATTAATAGCACAACAGTTTGAAATATTATGCAGTCTCCGATAGAGTTGATTTTTGTATATATTTTGAAGTAATCTGCAAATAACAACTTTTCATTATCAGGCACATAATCATGAAGTTCATTAGCAAACAAGAAGAAGAATAGAGGTCCTAGGTTCGAACCTTGAGGAACTCCTGAGAGTGCAGAATATTCATATGATTTGTATCCTTTATAGATAACTTATTGTTTGCGATTTGTTAAGTATGAATAGAGGAGCCTAATCACAGTGGGTGAGAAGTGATAGTGATTTATTTTTTCCAGTAATATATTGTGATGAACTCTGTCAAATGCTTTAACGAAGTCAATATAAATCACATCAACTTGTTAGCCTTCATCCAACCAATTTGCTTTGTAGTCCGTAACAACTGGTTAGCTTATTACCATGGATTTCTGAGAAACAAAACCGTGCTGCTTAGTTTAGATAACTGGTTGAATATTATTATTAATTCTCTTGTATAAGATCTGTTCAAATACTTTTGGAAAAACTGTTAATATTGCAATTGGCCTGAAGTCATTAATGTCTGGGATAGGACAAACCAGGGCAGATATCCATTTGTCGGGGAAAGTGCATGTTTTTAAGGATAAGTTATTCTATGTTAAGTCATATTCTATTATGAGGTCGATCCCAGAGCAACCTAGCGGATGGATTCAAAAACACGTGCTCCTGTACTAGAACCCATTAGTTTTAGCGCAGCCAGAAATGGGGAAGCGTGATAAGTCTATATATTATGAGGTCTATGGTACAACGTATACCTCCGTATAGCCAAGAAAAAAAATCCTTTCAAGAAATGTAAAAGGATGGTGGTCTCGGAGCTCTAAATTCCGCAACAACAAAAATTGTCATTCGCATTCCGGAATCCTGGTTTTCAGTCACTTCAGAGTTATGTTTTATAATTGTAAATGCTTTCGAAACAATTTTTTTGTCGTAAGTCAACAATATAAAGTATTTTAATATTACAGACAATCGAAGTGTAGTATTATGGTACGCTATGCTATGATCAACAGCGAATAACAAATTATAAAATCTGTCTATCCATGTATCCTGAAATAATTAAAGATCTTTTTATCTTCTCTCAAAGATGCAAGTTCCAGCCCCCGTGGTCCAGGTGGTAACGGCCCGGACTTCGGATTGGTGATGGGTATCTCGCGGGTTCGAACTCCATGGCCGACCATCCTGACAGGCTTTCCATGCGTCTATTTATTTGAAATCCATTTCGATGCTAAGCAACTTAAATCGGAACTAGGGATGTCAACGGCTCGCTCGGCTCGGCTCATGGCTCGATCGGCTCGAGCCGTTCTGAGCCGCGGCTCGCACTGAGCTGGGCCGAACCGAGCCGCGGCTCACCGTGAGCCGAGCCGAACTGAGCCCTGGCTCACACCGAGCTAAACAGAAACGAGCCGAGCCGATATGAACCGCGGTTCGAACCGAGCCGAGTCGAACGGAGCCACGGCTCAAACCGAAACGAGCTGCTGCTCATACCGAAGTCCGAACCGAGTCGTGAGTCACAAGTAGGGATAGAAATCGGCTCGGCTCGAGCCGCGAGCCCACAGTGTGAGCCTGGTCTCGGTTTGGCTGGGCTCGGTGTGAGCCGGGGCCCGGCTCGACTCGGCTCGGTGTGAGACGGGGCTAGGTTCGGCTCGGCTCGGTTTGAGCCGATGCTCGGTTCGGCTCGGAGTATACTGTGGCTCGGTTCGGCTCGGTGGGAGCCGGCCCGGAGCTCGGTTTGGCTCAACTCAGTGCGAGTCGCGGCTTGAACAAGAGAACGTGCCTCCCTCCTTTATCCAGTTTGCGTGATCACAATGAAGGAGAAAAAACTAAGGTCACTTAGCTAACTGTTTATCCTTCCCATTTTATCAATTTTTTTTTTTTGGAAAGGAATGAAGAAGTAAACTGTCATTACCTCTGTTGAAGATATCATCTCGATATTCCGTTTGAAGGGCGTCGCCAGAACTTTTAAGGACACACACACACGTATTTGTATATAAGTATGTAAGTGTAGGTGTCACTGCCTCAAATATTTGTATGTGAGCTTTACAGATAGGTCACAAAAAGAGCAAATTTTTTTTATTTATTTATTTATTAGCCTTATATGATTCAGAACGCTTATGAAACTACAGTTTAATATTTTCTTAAAGATATCTTCTAGAGAATTAGGCTTTTCTTCTTCTCGTGGCACTCTCGTTTGTACTGGCATAGCAAGAGAGTGCCATTTTTGTCATTTATGAAAGCAACTGATACCGAGGGGAGGACAGCGGCCATGACAGCAGAACTTAAAATTCAATTCATATACTCATAGACCACTCAAGCCTGTATGTTACAGATGAGAACTTCGGATCGTCACTTGGGAGGCACACAGGTTTAGTTCTTCTGCCGGACATCCTGACTGTGACTGAAGTTTACTAGGGTTTTTCTCAGCTTCACTAGGTGAATTTTGGGATCGTACCTTATCAAATATTCATGCATCCCCATCTAATGAAAAGTATATAGTATACTCAAGATTATATCATATAACACGGGTAAGTTTCATCTTATTTTTATTTCAAAACTGCCAAATTATTGACAATTGTTCCTTTATGTTGATACACTAGTGTCTAAAATTAAAGCAAAGCAAAACAGTCTAGATAGAATTATTCTCCGAACAAGATCACAAAATAAAGTAGTCAGTCAACTTTTATAAATGAACTTGAGAATGTGTGGTCATCCTTAGTAGTGTTACAGCGCGGAATACTGCAAACTAGTGCAGTGTCTTTACCAAGCCTGGCTTGCTACTGGCGGTTAGCAACTGAGCATACATTTATTAAGTTATTTTTTGGAGGTTGTCCAAAAAACTTTTCGAATACTTCTTTTATAACTTTTGCTTTATTCTGAGAAAGCTCTTTCCTGGCATCTCGAGTGCTCTTGTTCATCGAAAAAGAGACATCGCAAAATGTCTTCAAATCTACTGCTTGACATTGTTGCCCTAAAAATAAGCATACCATATTCTTGCGACCAGAACTCTCGTATAGGTTTCCCCCGGCCCTTTTGCACCCCACACATAATCAGCAATCCTAAGAAAGCTAATAATTCTGTCACACTAATTGAGTCCATCTTGACAAATAAGGATGTTTTGACTTCAGCTCCTCTGCTTTGCTATTTGTGTGTAAATAAATGAATTGCAAGATATATTCCGTCAGAAATGTTTTGAAACAGTCAGTCCTGTTATGTAAGTTTTGTTTCACTTGAGTAGGTATAAAAAAACTTACACGTACAATATTTCTTGCAGGATACTTGCATAACTTTGGCGGACGCGTATCATATTTGTGCTGTCCATTTTTATTTGTCAGAAAATTCGAATCACTTTCGTCATCACTAGAACTTATAGGGCTAGTTTCTACGCTTATTTCGTCCGGTACACCTATTTCAATATCTGTGTGGCCACTATTTGCATCACTTCCACCACTCTCATCAAAAATATTATCGTCCTCAACATCACTGTCTTCTAAATCACGCAAAAATCTTCATGTTTGTAGCCCCTGTGTTTAACGAATGTCATCCATTTTGCTGAATATTCACAACAAAAATATTTGTAACACCTTCCTCTTCGCTCAGAACAGAGTTGCCAAGGTGATTTTCTGGGGAAGCTATTTTCACACAGCTTTACTAAGCTCTTTTCACACCCCTTTACTATATGTTCGGAAATAGGCAACAAGAGTTCCAAAACACCACTTATAATTGAAAGAAATTCATAACAATTCCAACTGATTTTATCCCTAAATTAGAGCGATCTCAAACACAAATACATACGCATTTTAGAACAATACAAAAGAATGTCGAATTGGTAGCCGAACATATATACTAACTGGGAGATATCATACATCTTTGCTGCAGAGACATCTAGAGAATGATTACACAGTTAGTTCATATCAGTAGAGAATAGACAAAATATCACATAGTACCTATCTGGAGTCTTTATCGACCCCAAACTGAATTCATATAAAAAATTAAGAAAAATATTAAAGAAGACGGCTAGAGGTAACAAACTAGTTTTACCCTATAATATAAAGAATGAATGAAGGAATGCACTTAAGAAGGATGACTTTTCTAACACAAATATCTTTGAATTTATGAACAAATTAGATATGATGGGGTCAGAAAAGACCCCAGATAGGGGACAAGGGTTAACATATAATATTAAGTCACATCAAAAATGAAGTTTATTACAATCGCAAAGTACGAGGATTACATTTAAGATATGTGTATATGTTGCTTCGTGCACCAAAGAGTCTGTGTGACAATTAGATATAAGTATCTTGGGCTATAATGCACAATAGATATCTAGTTTGGAATATACAACTATGTTGTTATGCTTATCGGCCACTTACGTAATGCATATATATTTTTTGAGTATTGATACTTATTTACATATAACGATATCGTATTATCATCATTATACGTACATAGATAGATTCTCTTTTAAAATATACAATAGTATAGAA
>JAGDQP010015206.1:0-41529 GCA_022664845.1 Lepisma saccharinum | reverse complement strand
AACTTGGCGCGAGCTGGCAACAGCCTTAGGGTTGGTGGCGGTAGACGTAGTGGGTTTTAGGATCCCCATATAGCTTAAGGATCATGAACCTTGCAACCTCGCGCGAAGTTCCTTTGTTCCTCTTACATGCTGTCACCAAGGAACTTGGCTCATCCGTCTCTCATTTCTTACCTTTTTAGGGCTAAAGAACTTGGCTACACTTTTTGCACCTCTGGTGTTTTTGTTCGGTTTCAGATATACTAGCACCAGCCCTTCGTGCCCCCACAATTTGCTCTCGGTCAAAGACACTCACATTACCCTGTTTGCCCATGACGGACGTGTACTGCGGTTTACTGTCTTCGCTAGTGAACGCGTCGTCTGTACTACCTTTGCACAACGTGGATGCCATGTCCCGCATAGCACAAAACCTGCCCGAGGACATCCTGTGACGCTCCCACCCTGGGCCACGCGATGATCCCGGAATGGTCCCATGGGATACCCGGAACGGCCATGGGACTTATGCGGAAATTCCAGATGTCCCGTTAAGTCCCGGGAAACGGGACGACCCGTGGGACTCCTTCAGGAACAACCCCTTGGAATACCAGAGGAAATCCACAGTTAGAACAACGGATGCCAACGGGATGATCCCGAGACGATCCCATGGGACGCCCGAGACATTCGTGGGACCCTGATGGCAATTGTATGGGACGTCTTAACGGAAACCCGTATATAGGATAAGTCACTGGTCGTGAGGTACTGTGTTTTACCTTGGACAAAAAAACGGCGGTGGGCATCTACTACATAGACCCTATTAGCCGCGGTATGGCGACTCAGTGCGGAGGTTGTAATATATCGTTTTTAAGTTTCGTGGATCAGTACAGAAACAAGGAAGAAGATTTATTGAAATTTTGCAAGAGTCGCGGTTTAATAAATTTGCGTACCCAGTGTTGAAATTGTGGGAAGGAGGTGAAAATAAGTCGAAGGAAAACAATGTATCGTTTTCGTTTACCTAACCTAACCCCAACCTAAAATTGATATCAATTCTTAGCAAGAAGGTAGTGGGAGGCAATTTACATTATGAAAACATGGTATTTCATGCATCTCGTTCATAGTAGAATAGGAGAGGCCGTGTACGGTGCTTCTCTAACCAGTTCGGCAAGCGTTACGGCACCAGTACACAACATAGGCTATGAATTCTAGTATTTACAAAGTACAAGGTCTTACTACACCATTCCTCGCAACAATGGTTTCATTTAGTATTTCTAAAGCAAAATAACTTAGCATACTCAGTAAATGTCTAGCGTGGAAGGATTCTTCCAACCAGTCCTGCAAATTTAGTACTGTCATTACCATTGTAAAGCTCGTTAAAACAGATAATTACCATGATGGCAGACTGGCACACGAATTTGACTTCGGTGGAAGGAAGTGCTCATGTAAATTATTTAAATGGATTTTACCTTCAAGCAGTCATCAAGTCATTTAGTTCATTATAACAAAACATGTATATTTGTTTTTTAAGACCTGGGTAATCCCATTTTAACCGTTAAGACCCATATGTTAAAATTGATCTTAGTATGCAACGCTCTGTTAACTGCTAATAACTGAAGTTACTAAAATCAAACAACTAGGTAGTCTGCATTTCAAGTCTAAAACTATTATATACTCATTTACATTTATTTCAATTTAAAATTCAACTGTTTTTGATAGATAATCACTCTTGCTTCTCGCGCCGCGGATCCGCTATCCCACAATCCCATTGTGGCAAACAAATGAATATTGTATACGCGCTGTGGATGCAGTGAACGTGTGACGGCCAGGTGAACTTTGATGCTTTCCAGTATTTTCTCTGCATCTTTCTCAAAATATTTTTGTTTTTATTACACATATACAGAACTCTACATCTCGCTGCAAGTAGTCATCCTGTGGGACAACTGTGGGATTCCCATGGGAGCAGTCCCATGACTGTCCCCGGTAGGATCTTCATAGGATCCCCTATTTCTTTATGGGATAATCGTGGGTCAAACGGGATCAAAATGGGCGTTCGCGTGTAGGGCTTGTGCTATGAAGGGTGTTATCGAACTTTCCAGGACAAGTTCATTTCATGTCGGGTGTTTCTAATGCACAGAGTGTAAACTGACTTCTTAAAGTTTGATATATTTCTTTGCGTCCCCCCTCCCAATATTTGTCCCACCAGTTATTTAAGTAAAGGAGTTAAATAAATATTAGAATATTTAGACATTTTCCTATAATGAGACCTATTATCAACCATACTGTAATGGTTTAAAATTATTTTACAAGGGTGTGTGATTACAAGCTCACCAGAACACTAATAAACGCAAAAATTGTGTTCGGAGTGCTGCATCTTCGTCGAAAGTCGACGACTTTTTTTTTAACAAGAAAGGCATCCAAACTTAGTGATCTTACCCATGCAGCTGAAGGCACCCTATCCTTTCACAGGGTCAAGCATCATCAGAATTATAAATCAATATATGGAAGAATGCATTGAACAGTGATGGCATCGGCGGACGAAATCTTGAACTGTTAGGAGACACAGTTCAAGGGTGACAGGGTGTCATTATCCATTTTGGTCTCAAATAGACCCTACTTGAAAGTTATCAGCAATAAAAAACTTTATACAAAAATTTTGGGTATGACCTCTTAGCTGCCGGACTATGAGATGGGGAATAAGAAATGTTAAATATAAGCTATTCTCAAATGCAACTAAACGCTCGGGATGTTAGACTCTAAACGACCTATTTCAATGTTGTCCTACACAGAAAAAAATATAATCACCAAGTAGTTTATGATGAACTGATAATCTAATGGGAAAAGTTGCATAATATTTCCATTACTTCTGAACTGCATTCATTCAAGGAAAAAATAGTGTTTCTGACTAAGGGACACAACAAACTTTTGAAAGCTTTTCTCACCACAACAAACTTTTTAAAAATTGTTTACGGATGCATTGAATATCTAGTCATTTTTCCGAGTCAATAAAAACATTCTTCCGCATGCATTTCCGGTTTGTAAGTGACCTAATTATGTCTCCTCTTTCATGAATATATAATATTGTTTTGGTTTATGGTCGTCCTTTGGAAAAGCCCTTGGTTTCTCCAGTTTGGGCAGAGAAAGAGCGATGTAAACGCCCTCTATAACTCCTTCAGTGTTCCTTTCTTGTTCTTCTGAAGTTCTTTGAAGGCAATTCTTGTATCATGCAAGGTAGACCATTACCATCTCTGCCTCGTTCTCTTATTTATTCATTCTTGACTTCAAAATGAATGATTGAGGAAGAAAAGACATTAAAACAAATAAAGTCTTGTTATATCATTACTGGAAAGGCTAACGACCACTTCCATAAGAGCCACTTGTTCTGTCGTATATGTTAAGCAATTCCTACACAGAGACGTACAGTTCTTTCATACACAAACACATACAAACAACTCGGAGGGGGAAAAATTATACAGGTTTCAAAGTATGCAAGAAGAAGGGGGGAGGGTCCTTCATGTTAGGTTTTGAAGGTAAACCTTAATCTTTTGTATCAGAAAAATGTCCATACTTATGAGACACGCCTCACTACAAGTTAATTGTATATTCTTACTTTTAATTTTCTCCTTGTCTGTGAATGTTAGGGGCGTATATGAACTAGATAAAAAAGCGATATTTATTTTTTACAAGTTACTTTACTCCTCCAAAAGAAATGGAAGATCACACGGGATTCTTCGAAGCTAAGGAAGATTGCTCGTATAATAACTATCATAGCTCGTGTTAATGCAAAATTTAGTACAAAAACATATCGAAAGATCTTATATTGCTTTGCTGGAACGTACAAACAAATTGCTATGTCCATATAGCCTAATACAAGATACATTGAAAGGAGATAAAGTATTACCTAGAGTTACAAAACTCTGACAAAGTAAGTAAAATTGTATCTTCGTTTCTCAGATTATAGGCAGATTAAATTCAAATTAAGTCAGCTACAATGATAGAATTTATTCCTTTAGTTTAACATTTTCTTGGATAATATTCGTATTACACCAAATTCAGACACACAAAAAGAATAAAAAGCTGAAAAAATAGATTTTTAAATTTTGTTGTAATGAATTGCGTAACTACAAAGAATATATTTATTAAGATTTAAAATATCTTCGTTGATTTTGCAAAAGGGAGAGAACTTAAACATTAGTATAATTTTAGTTCTAAATTAACAATCTAAAAGAATATCGCTTTAGTTATTTAATTTTCCCCATAATCCTGGCCGAAATATCAATATTTTTCAAACCCCACAGTCAATTTTCTCGAACACGAAGTACTTATCAGCAGTTCATGTTTACCAGTAATAAAATATTTCGCTCATTTAATGAAAGCTTTCTAGCTTAAAAGTTGTTTTAAAAAAATGATAACTTTTAAAAAATAACACTCTATGTGGTACATATTGCAGAGTCATGCTAAGAGAACATTCAGTGTGAGCCACTATATATTACTTAAATTAGTGCGTTATGTGCTAAAAAGAATTAAATTATAGTGCCTAACTTACATGTTTATAATCACAATATGCTGGTTTTTTTGCGTATGTTTAATTGAAAGTTTTCGTACGTTCCGTGTTTTTTTCAACAATTGTAAAATAGTCTAGGAATAAAAATAATAACTCACCTGAGACTGATGCTTCTCAAATTGGGAAACATTTTCTTACTGCAGAAATGTTGAAATTGTTTAATGATTGTTTTTCTACAAATGTATAGAAAAAGAACTCTTGAAATCTATGTCAGTAGTAGAACAATTCTACTTGGTTGCCGGGGAAGCTTCTTTCGTTTCCTGACGTTGAAATCAAAACAATATTTTTCTAAGATTAACAATAAGTTAAACAATAAGGTATCTCCATGGCGATGATACTTTTATATTTATCTACCATCTCATGAACACCACTTTGACAATAGTTAAATGGTTGTCCTTCAAAGAATTATTTGACAAGGAGTTGAATTTCCTGATGACTTCTTAATCAGCTTCCATTTAATTGTCTCTTAAAAGATGGGAATTGATTTTAATCTGATGGAGCAAAATCGGGAGAACATTTATTTATTTGGTACTTATTACAGGATATTAGTCCCTATTACAATAGGTTTACATAAGTTCCATTACATGATATAAGACACTACAGCACAGATAGTATTTAAAATACAAAGCAAATAATAATAATAATAATAAATAAAAATAAATTAAAGAAAAGTTATTTCCGTGATGAACATGCGATATTAGTCCTATAGACACAAATAAAACACAAATTAAAACACATGATACACATATATAATACAAGATAAACAGTATATATGATAAGGAAATAAAATGTAGGCATCGTAACTTAATTTACATTGCATATAGCTCTGCAAGTTTTAATATTACATCATAATATGCACATGGTTATTAATGATTCTTCTATTTGCTCATAATAGATTTAATTATACTTATATACAGTAAGAATATGGAATATGATTTAGAATTTCTGAGCCAAACTCACAGAATATGCAATAATGTACCAGCTTATATCTTTAATTGAAAATATTAGAATATAGGTCCTATATAAAACTTGTATGTAGCATTACATCTCCTTGAAGATTTTTGAAAGCCTGCAAGTATCCGTTTCAGGGTTTTCCAGCATTTGACGGTAGAGCCTGTTTTCGCCAGTATTTTAGAACAGTGCATTTAAATGAGGGAACGGCATACCTGCTGCATCTCAGACAAACAAGGGGAAAATTTCGTTAGTATCCTACCTTGAACCTTTGCCCATCTCTAGGGTGAAACCGTAAACAGTGATTTTCGGTATTATATAATTTGAGAGAGGAAGGTTAGACATATTAATCAATTTTACATTATGTACTTAATTCCTCAGAGAGAACAAATTATTTCGTCAGCATGTAAGTTTTTAATGTTTTAATTTGCAAGTTGTTTAATATTGATGTCATTCATACCTCACACGGTACGAGAAAATCCATCAGATGAATAATATACCTATTTTTGTTAATGGCATTTTTTTAATGAATGGATGCATATTTGATGACGTCATTGCGCTATAGTGGGCAAGAATTATATATAACCTTTTGGAATCTTTGACGCAGGTCGGAATGGGGTAGGAGAAAGATAGGGATTGCATCGGCTAGGGCCTTCCTTAAGGTGTCATCCCTGCATTCACCTACTGAAATTTAGGGAAACACGGGAAAACCTCAGTGAGGATAGTCGGTCGCGGGCTTCGAACCCGTGTACCTGCCCATTGTCAATCCGAAGCCCGGACCATGGATGTTGGGTATAGTGCGCAAGAGTTGCAGAGTACTTGCAAAATTGATTAGGTCTTTTAAGTACACCATTACGAATAACTGCTGTTCTTTTCCTTTAACTAATATTACTACTCTTTCCAATCTGTAAATCACAACTGTGTGCTTCTGACAGCGTCCATTGTTAGACAAAATTTACAGACTGTCATAAACTTTAGAAGACATTTTTCACAAGTGGAACAACTTCTCTAAACGTGAACAAATGTTTAAGGTCGTAGCATCAAACTACAAAGCAAATTTCTTGATTTCGTATCTTCTTAATTGCACAAGAACCAAATATTATTTAATATTTTATTTGCTTGAGAGAGGCGCAAAAATAATATATTATTTGTAATAAATATTAGCAGTAATTGCAATTGTTGTTTCCCTGTAGCTTTCACGCTTTCTAGTTTTCCTTCCTATTGAACATTTTTGTGTTTCTTCTTATAAAATATGAAGAGCAACATAAATTTTCAAAGAAAACTTCCTCTGTTATAATTATTGTAACACACCCAGCTTAATTACATTTGTTCAAAACAACAACCTTGAACTATGGCTGACCACGTTTGCGTTTCTGTTAAAATTGTAATATTTGTAGAAATAACTACGCCTCCTCCTTGTCGTTAACAGCTGGAATCATGTTCCACGTGGTGTACATGTGAAACAGATGACGTACAAGTCCCGTTTATACAATGAAATAACTACACAAACAACGACAATGGTATCAGAGACGTATAGAAAGGTTTCATTTTTTGTTCAGAACACTCCATGTGATACGGTTGGGCTTCCAAATGAACTATAGTATTATTGGTCAATATTCATAAGATTATCTGGAGCGTTTTCATTTGCGAACTTTCACTTCCAAAAGTATTGCGTCATAAATATATTCTTGGTGTATTATACTTAGAGGGCCTACATTTTGAAAAGAAAAAACCGGGGTACCTCTTTTTACACAGGACATAATTTTAATAAAGTAGAATGTATTATAAATAAATTATTTCAAAATACAAGAGTGAACGAAATTGCAATACTCTTGTCACTTGCTTCATTTGTATGGTACTCTGTGAGTCCAGATTAAATTGAGCACTTGTCGAAAAGGGACGGAAAAAAGTGAAGTTCGAGAGAATTGCATATCACACGCTATAGCTGAAATCAAAAAAATCATCTCTTCTGAACCCATACACTGACTACTCAAAAGTTGGAGAATTATATTCTATATCGTTCATATGAGAATAAGCGAACCATTGCTTTTATGCAAGAGAGATAGATATGATACAATTTATATTCTGAAAAATAAATTACAAAAACCTATAGCATATTCTCGACAATTTTAAATTATTGTTAAACAGAAACTACATTGAGTTCCTTCCCCCATCTTCAAAAAAGCTTCGAATAGGGTCCATAGAACCTCCCAAACTAATAAAATTGGCCAACACTTGAAAATAGTTTTGGGAACGCTGGTATAGATAATCTCTATCAAAACAGCATAGAGCTCAAAACTGCATAAATCTCATCTGTTCGACCGTCCGTCAGTCCGTCGACAACATTCAACTCAGAAATTATTAGGACTACGAACATGGTTGAGGTTTCGTTCTGGAGAATTCGGCAAAACCAGTTCAAAATTGCATATATTATGTCTATCCGTCCGTCCGTTGATAAATTTTAGCTCAGGAACTCTAGGGCTACGAAGGTGTTTGAGCTGCTGTTCTAAAGGGTTTGGCGATAGTACATGTGCACAGTACCCCGACTAAGTTCCACCTCATTTCTTTTATTTATAGATTAAAACTACCATGACATGTAACTCAAACTGAAACTTACTCTTATCTTGTTTGTAAGTCAAATTCCAAGTTGTGGGTGTCCCTATTAACCAAGCACAACTTAAGGAAACACAGTAGAACGTTGATTATCCGAACGTTATTCATTCGAACTTGTTAATTAAAATACAATCATATTGGAAATTTGGAAGGAATTGACGAACCCCAAAGAAGCAGTTCTCCAGAGCATACTACTAGCAGACAACGACCAAGAGGATGTTGTTGCTACTAGAAAGCTAAATATTAAGGACTGTTGCTATTATGTTAGCCGAATTATGGAAATCGACGGATTACAATTTTAAAAATCCGTGTAATACATTCTGATCGACAGAAGAAACCGAAGGGAATAGTTTCGAAGAGCAGCAGATTGATGAATTTGCAGACTTGTTCCAGTCAATCTCAGAAAATGAAGACTGTGATGAAGCAGATGTAAATGAGTAGCTGCAAAGTGATGCTGACCAGGCCTTCAAACTTTAGATGGAAAAGAAATTATAAAATGTGTCTAGGAAACGAATGCTACGTATACTGAAACGAGCGAAGACGGAGGTGAAGATGACGATAAATCAGGTCGCAGAGCACGCAGAAGGGTTTGCTGCCTTGGAAACTGGGATGATGTGGTGTGAACGACAACGTGAATGCTGGTCTACTTGTGCTTGATGGATTAGATATCTCGACACTAGAAAGCGGAGGTCTGCGTTCAAACAACGAAAAATCAATGATTACTTCACGAACAAGGTAATTTCTATTGATGTTAAGTATCATATTTTGTAGGTATTATACTGCAATGTAATGGTAACATTATCTTAGAGAACCCTTTAAATTTTATGCACTCTCTGGCTTCTAGATTCTGTTATCCTAACAATCAAATATCCAAAGTCTAGCTGGTCCTAATTAGTTCGGATAATCGACGTCCTACTGTAATCAGAAACAAGTGAACCCACATTCATTAGAAAAGTAGTTTCACAAACATAAGCCATAACATTAAAATAATAAGCTTCCCTAGTGTCTGTGTTTTCCAGCTATTTTCTGGAACACCACGTCTTTTGTCCCTACATATGTAGTTTATATAAAACTTTATGTTATGAGTGTTTTACATAACTATATGCAATCGCGATCAATTGAAGCACTGAGAGTACAGGAGCTAGAAAAATGCCAGAATATGCGAAAGAAAACTCTCTGGTTCTTTGTGGTTATTTTCTCTAAAACCACACCCTCCATCTTCACATACATACGGTATCAAAGAAAGTTTATGATGTGAACTTTTTACAAACATTTATACGGTCCTGATTAGTTGACCAATGAGGTTTCATTAGCGAAAAAAGATTTGACCTTGCCAGAAATAACAAAAGTGATTTTAAAACGATGGATTTATTACTTTTCTCCCTAGCCAGTATTGCTTGATTATTGCTTGAGCTGATAATGATTATATATATTTAGCGACTCGAAGGGCCGCGAGCCGTTGCTGATATATTACCTTGAAAATGTTGTTCCGTTCCCTACAACTGTTATTCCCCAAAGATACCTTGTGTTTTTAGATCAATGGCCTGTAGGGGCGTGAGATGTCGCTAATACATTACTTTAAAAATGTTCTTCCGTTTTCTACAAATGTTATTCTCCAAAGATACCTTGTGTTTTTAGATCAATGGTAGATATCCAGTAGGATCGCGAATCTTTGCTACTCCATTATAAACTCGAAATATAAACCACTTAGTTCGATCGGATTCATCATACTTCAAACCCACATACAAGCATTATGGTGCATTCCAGTATAACGGACGCAACATTCGCACAACACTTTTACACATTTATGTATGTCTTTTATAAAGTTAATGTTACATTTCGAAGTTAAAACTTTACTCAAGTGTAGGCCATCAATTGGTTTGTACCCTGTGAAAAATATGTTATTGCATCTTGAATAGTTTACAAATTACAAAATTTTAAATTTTCGTAACGGACGTATAACACTGATTGGACATGAGTTTTTCAGTCCTTAGGGAAAATTGCATTTTCTCTTAAAGTAATAATGTTTTAAGCCCTAAAATTTTAATTGTGGAAGGGCAAGGTATGTACTTCTGTACTACTGCAAAGTTTTCAAATTACTCAATTAGTTTCTCCGTGTCATTTTTTTAAAGCCCGTAACGGACGCAACATAAAAACTAAACGGATGTAACATTTTCGTTCAGGTGCACATAGCAAGTGAATTTATATATTAAAAGAAAGGTGAAATTAACAGGAATTAGTAACATTACTTTCCAGTGAAACTTAAAGCTCTTCTACAGTGTGTCCATAATAGTTCAAACTTCGGGAGGCGATTTATTCACTTCAAAACAAGAAAAAATCATTTGAAGAAATTTCGAGACATGCGTAAGTTTGGAGTCATAGGCGCTCAAAATTTCTGTGGCGTCGTCACAAATGACGCCATATCTCGACACATACTGACGTAAGAAGTATGGCCTTAGGAAATCACAATCAAAGTTGTACTCGATACATCCAAGTAAGCAATGTTTATGATTGAGGGAGTACCACATAGACAAGTTTTGTAATGTAAGGATTTTCATATCAAGGAAATAAATTGTTTAATAGGGCATAGAGATGGATTTTCTAATCATAAAAATGGCTTAAATACGTTCGTTGATTTCTACTTCAATTGTCATTTGCTAAGGTGTTTACATCATTGTGTGTCGAGCTATGACGTCATTTGAGCTCCTATAGTTCCGAAGCTATTCATGCCTCGAAATTTCATCACAGGAACGTTTCCCTTGTTCTAATGTAAATAATCACCTCCCAAAGCTTGCTCCATTATTTCTGGGACACACTGTATAGCCTACCTTCAGCATTTTCTTTGTAACGTTACAAAATTTCCGTGCATTATTGACATTTTTTTTTTGTTACAAGATACGACTTAGTACGGCCCTTTGCACAATATCCCTCCCAGAAAAAACACCATATTATGATCCTTTACCGTGTGAAACATGGTAAACAAAGTGCATATAACTGTTCAGCTGTATTCCAAACTATCATCAAACGGTAGCGGTTCTTGAACTACCTAGTTGCACCATTTGAACACACATGTAGGACTTTATATTTGAGCTGATCTTTCTACAAAATATGCTCTCCAGATAGCTTTTTTGTACACCAGTACAGAAATGTTATCATACGTTAAGTCATTACTCAGAAAACATAACTCCTCTTAGATCCAGTGGGCGGCTTACGACTGTTGAATATGTGCATCACTGTTTCAGCCTCATCAAAATCTGATCGTTGTTTTTAAGCTCTTTATTTGTAAAGAGAATCTGTGCAATTTTCTTGGTGATTTTGGGAAATCTTCTTTACATTGTTAACATAACTTATAATTGTGGTGTAAAATTGTCGAACGTGATGAAGGTGGGTCTACATGAATTCCTTACCCTTCTCGTCTGTTGCATTCTTTCTTTTCTCGTATATGAATGTGTGTGCCTTGTTGCAACCCGATTGAATCTTCGTCTGTAGTCTCTGACATTTTTCTTTATTGCTGCTTTTCTTCTCTTCATTTGTTTGTAATCTACCCTCTTTTTCTTAATGCTGCTTAATTTGCCGTTTAGCAATGTTTCCACAGAAAAACAGAGTATGTCTATGTTACTTGAGCGAGTCAAAGATAGGTTTTCTGTGATAATGTGGAATACCTGGACAAAGAAGTATAACATGGAAAAGCTGATTTATCGATGTTTGCAGATTGGCCTGATGAGAAGAGAGCCAAAAAATAAAATCAAGAATGACAAGATATTACAATAGGATATATACACATTCATTCAATCCTATTAATTATCTGACAATTATGTGCTAATACTATTCCTAAAACTATTATAAACTGTAGAAATATATTTGTAAGCATGTTGCAACCTACTCGAAATTGCCCTTCGCCGTTTTGTAATGTTTGTATCATTATGGTTGGTAATCTTTATATACATTTAGTCTGACGCAAAGACGAACGTTCCATACAAACAAAGGCAATATATATTAATGCACGTCAATGACAATCTGTGAGATTTTGCTTGCGAAAATAACAACTTTCAATGAACGTGTCGTTGTTACGTGATCTATACTGTATATAGGCTAGCGTGTTAGGTCCGTTACGCTTTATTCTCAGTTGTTATCTATCTTACTCTCCTATGGTGTGGCTCCATCAAGTTATTAAACTTGACAACCATTAGAAGTTGGCCAACTTTTGTAGAAAAGTAGGCACTGGTTTAGAAGCAACACTAATTTTTTGGTAATTTCGTAACAGACGTAACAAGGTAAAACACCTCCAAAATATTCATTAAAATATGTATACGCACGGAATATTTTGGATTTATCTGTCTGCTGAACTATTTGTTAGACACTTACATTTAATATGATCATGTAACAAATTCTTTCAAAACCTTGCGCTGGTGGTGGTGCCCAGCGTAAATACGGTAAAAATATATACAACAATAACTTAAGTCCGAGATGTGTTAAACGGACAACATCGCTTCTGCATCACGTAACTCACGGCTGAAAACAACATGTTTCTGGGATATTCGATATTTGTGTAATCCAATATCCCACATATCAGTTATCAGTTAAAACAAAAAATAAGTTTCATTTTGTCGTGACATGTCTTTTCGCTGGAATGCATCTTATCCAATGCCGTAAGTATAGTACAAAATCTCATTATAACTACAAAATTATTTTTTTTAAATAAGAGACATGCACAAAAATGTTCTGATATATAAATTTACTTACGTATTTTAATCTAATCAGTGGTATTAGTGAAAGTATAGCTAAACTTTTTTTAAAATAATGTTAACGTTTCAACCCTGTTAAGACCTTCAACAGCATTAGCTTATGTGAGCCACTTAATAATCTGTATAATCTTATAATATCTTATAATCTGTATAAAGAAAACACGTAAATTAAAAGAGAGAAATAAATTCAAATTCAAATTAAATTCAAAAAGGAATTAAGAAGGAAAAGTAAGAAAAAGAAAAAATACACATAAGATGGTTTTATGTTACTGTTGTTAGTAGTTACCACATACTAAGAAATGTAATGGCTATTGAGTTAGGTACTGTACTGTAGAGAAATACGGTGAATTTGCCTTAATACGGGAACATCGTTTTACCTCCCGTTATCATAAATATACAAGTAAGTAGAGTGTTGGTAGAAAAACTTAGAGGGGGCCAAAGAAAAATGGGGGGCCTAGCCCTCCGCGACTACGAGCCTGTGTGCAGCACATATCACCTTTTTGCACAGTTCATAGAGTAGCATCCATGGACTCACGTTGTGGTTGCTGATGCTGGCAATCGCTACGAATTAAAAGAAAACGTATGGGCACTATTCGCCATCTAGCTTCAATTTCACGTTGGAGTTTGACAAAAATAAATCAAAATATACCACGTTAAGTTACTAGAAAACGTATCATACTTAATATACTTAAGTAATAGTCGAGTCGAGATAGGGTTTCTGTCGGAACTAATTCAAACTAAAATAACTCATGGTTCTTGTTTATGTAAGTATTCTCTAGTTTAACATACTAAAACTTTACATTCTGACCTTTACATCATCAGCCACCATATTGGAAAATAATGTCTATTCGGCGTCTTGAATACGGTTTTTCTACATTTATAAGAAAATGGTCCAAGATACGGAAAACATGTAGGCCTATAGAACATAAGTTAAAGAACAGAAAATTTTACAGAATTTTGGACCTCTTCATTTTAGCGAATTGATCCATTGTTTGGCCACAATTCGCTATTTTTCTTCTTTTGGGTCTTATTTTGTCGTGAACAATAAATATTCGAGGAATAGCTCGAACTATAAATGACTTTATGTAGACTTGTACACTACAAATTCTTTATTGAAAATTAACTTGGAAAGCATATTGTGGGGAGAGGTGGAGGGGGTTCTTTCTATATTATTATTGTAGCGGTAAATAGAACATCATAGTTGAATTATTTATGGTTGACTCTGCGTTTTATTTTAATTTGAGTTATCTGAATTTATTTATATAGCGTTTAGTCATATGTAGCTATGCAGCAAGAATGGGATAAGGTAGGGGCCAGTAAGAGTCCATCAGGGCCTAAGTTGATAAGGGATACTATCTCGGCAATTTGCTTGGTGTAACTGAGGCAAAAACCATAGACAAACTTGAGTCAGGATGGGCGGACGCTTGTATTGCTTATCTATCGTGCAGACAAAGTATTTTCATTCCCTTACAGCAATTACATACACTAGTAGGCCCTACTTTACGAAAAAGATAATAATTTGCAAAACATGATATGTGCTCAGATTTTAAATGCTCTTGAGTGCCAAAGTGAGAGCTAAATACAATTTTGAACCTATTGTTATTATTCATGGAATGTGTAAGAATGAAACATGTTTTTTTTTGTAAGAGGTATTGTTTTTTTTGTGTGTTTCCTGAAAAAAAATGTTTTTGATCACATATCAATCACCTTTTTGCATATGAAGATTTATTTTCTAATCTAATTTTACCAAAGGGGTAAGCAAAGACGAAAATAGAACTGTACATTTACGTTTTGAGCTATGTCTCATAGAAGCAGAGTGCGAACTACAACTTGTTTACTTTTATACCCTATTATTTTTTTTAAATCATCAATTGATACAAAAATATATATACGTTTGAATTTGAATTTATTTTTAAGGCCTTTAGGTAATTTTAGCTCAGGCTGAAAAAAAAATATATACATAACATATTACTTTAGAAACTAATTCTGACCAAACTTTTCAGAATAGGCATTTAGCCAAAATTTCAATGTGTCTTGTGATCAATTTTTCACGGATTATCATTTTAAACAACACGAAGGAAAAGACTCCCCATTCTAGTTCATATATCAGCAATTACGAAGTTTAACTTTTTTAAAACAGAATACAATTGAACAAATATTAAGCAACTTCAATTTTTATTCATGAATTTAATTTTGAATTTACTTATGGTCTTTTGGATGCTTTGGTTTAGGTCATGATGAGATAGGAAGACAATGAGGAAGGTATCGACCAGCGCCTTACAGATTGTAAAATACAATCCCGGTATTCATATGGTGAATCTGAAGGAAAAAGCTATAATATACCAATCATGAGTGTCGGCAGCGGACCTCGAATCGGTGTACCTACCTATTACCTACCCGAAGTCCCCTTAGTTACCGTCATGACAACGGAGGCTGGTTGGTTTTTATTAGTAAGTCAAATTATGTAGTTTGTTATTGCACTACCCAAATTTGGACCAAATGTTTAGGACAGGTATAAATACGTATTCTAAGCTAAGTTCTTGTTTTCAGATTGTCTTGATTTGATTGATTAAATTGTTATTAACGTCCCAAACGAGCTGGTGAACTTTTAAGGATGGGATCTACAATTTTTGATAAAGTGGGTTCCACACCACTGCGTTCAAGAGACCACGGTAGGAATGGAAACCGTAACCACATGCACAGAAAGCGGTACACTATCCTCTCGGCCACCCTGAGATCTTGGGTCCTGGCTCAAAGAATAAATTGACAGCAAATATTGTTTAAAAGTTAAAGTATAAACGAAAAGAATATAAATTTATAATAAAAAATGTGTATGAGGAAAACAAGTAGTAACTGGCATTTTCCTCACTTTTGTTTAATTACGTTGAAGGGCGTAGAGTGGCCCTACTCTAAACAACTAACAGTGTGTTGCAATTTATAAACAATTTGGAACATTCACATTTACTTTCAGGAAAATGTGTTCTTCATGTAAACAGCACTTTCAACTATGTTTACAAAGAAATTAAAGCTGTATACAAGTGTCATTCTCTGGCTTTCATTATTCTAAATTCATCACAGAAAGTCAGATGTATTATATAAACTAAGATCCAAAGCACCGAAATCTCAGTTTTCCTTTGAAAACTGTTTTGCAGTTTCTTGTTCAAAGGTCAGCCTTTCTTATCTGTACATAAAATCAGAGGAGGTGTATTTTAATAGAAATTAAATGTGAATAAGAACAATTCTTAAATTTTATTTCTGAGAGCTTCAATATCTAAGTCTGTCTTTCCGAACCTTTTATCATCCAGTATAAAAGCCAATAAACTGGAAGGGCAACATACGTAAGTTTTATTCAAAGTACACTTTCAGTATTTGCTTCGTTTGACTTTGGACAAATCAATGTATTTTACAGCACTTTCGATGAGCGGTGTGAGCAGCGTTTTAATCTATACTTCAATTCTAGTAAAGGTGCTCGACTTTTTTTTTTCAGTACATTAATCAATCGATCGATATATTTAATACCAAAGTTTCGAGACCAAGTTAATTCGAAAATTAATATACGGTATCAAATATCCAAATTACAAGATATTTCTATATAATCAATGTCTAATTTCTAATGTTGATTTCCAACTATATTCGCTAAGAACGACATTCAATATCTTGATCGATCTTGGATTTGGAAGCGATAACGATGTTCGGTACACTGCAAAAACATTCGGCCATTTGTCTGACTTTTTCCCTGCTTTTATTATGTAGGTTCACAAGCTGAATCTCAATAATAGTAGCAATGTGAACTTACATAATAGCAGAGAAAATTTCTAAGTCTTCTTTGCTTGGATATTTTTGTAAACTGGGGTTTATGAATTTGTTAGTCACATTCCATTCAACTCAGTTACCTGACTTTTCCCAAGTTACTGGTCGAAATTTTTGAACAATGTAACGAAATTAGAAAATTGCCAAGCTCTAACTTAGTCCTCAGATGGGAAAACAAACTTTACCTTTGGGTAACTCATTCTTACAATTGAATTTTTTTAAGAAATCTCATGAAGCAGTCTTTTTATATGACATATTGATAGGACAAACGACGAAGTGAGTAGATAGGTCTGAAGTAAATACCGTGAAGTCTACTTGCAATCGGAAATGAGATGGAACCAGTATAGTCTGAGATGCGACACCATGCTTTCATAAACTTCCTCGTTCTATGTATAAAACCAAACCAAAGTCTGGCATTTCTTTCTCAACAGATGATTGACTTACTTGAAAATAAATCACGATTTGTAGGCTTAATGGATTTTGTTTCAGAGCTCCTCCAACTAACTGTCTTTCCATTTCTTAATTTCGGAAATATTATTTGGATTGTTTATCCGTAACTTACTTGACAAAGTTGCCTTCGTTTCAACATAAGGTTTCCCGTGTAATATTCATACCCAGGGTTAAGTAATTTGAAACAGGAACCGACAGAGTAAGTGCAATTAAGAGGACCAGCTAGACAGTGTTCACCATTCGTGAAGAGGTAACGCCCTATTACATGACAGGCGGTAACTTGCTTTAAAACACTGGAAAATGCAGATGATCCACAGCTGTGCTGTTACATTCACATGCACCAATGACCCTAATTTTTCCTTTCCACTCAGTCACTGCAAGACCTTGCATTCACACTCGTGCGTGGTTTCAAAGAAAAAAACTAAGGAAAAGTCGCCCACATTACGTAGGAAATAAAGCCATCCTTGACAATGAAGATGAAATCAAGTGATATTGAGACGATACTCATGTTCAGGAAGTGGATATACCCTGTAATTACGTGAACGATTGCTGCATATTTAAATGCATCAAAGGGACAAGGTCTTTCATTATTATTGTATTGATAGTTTCATTCGTCTTTTCTCTACAGTATTTTTGCCTTTCTCTTCTTACTTTTGGTATATGAACGGAAACACACGATCACATATCCTCACCACCTCCTAGAGTCTTGGATGGATGTCTATATCTTGCAGTATTTTGTTGATGGATATGGAAAT
The DNA here is from genome assembly GCA_022664845.1 of Lepisma saccharinum. NCBI lineage: Eukaryota > Metazoa > Arthropoda > Insecta > Zygentoma > Lepismatidae > Lepisma > Lepisma saccharinum. The sequence goes on along the minus strand of JAGDQP010015206.1, from coordinate 23,674 downwards.
TAAGAAAAGGTCATGCGTAGTCATTGTTTTCAGGTGTGGCTATGTTGTATTCGCCCTTTTTTCAACTAAAACCCACAATCAAACACCTGTTTTCCTCTTAGTGTGCACTGTATTAATAATTGCAACGAGTAAGGGTGTTCATACAAGAGTATGTATGTAGTTACATGTACACGAATTGTGAAAGTTCTTTAAGCCATTTATTAAATTCAAAATTAAACCAGGTGAAACAAGAACGATACTATTTCAAGTTTTCTGTTCTACTATTAAAGAACAATAGTGAAAATATTTAATACTGGTTTCTTGTTTATTGAACACTGATTTAATGCCGTGTGGGTAGATGAATCGTATGCCGCTATCTTGAGGGTTCATCAATGTGACATGTTGACGAAAGACATGCCAAACAACAATCTTCTTACAATCTTGTTTCGATATCACTTATTATAATATGGAGGTGTAAATAGAACACATAAAAACAAACATCGGACTTTCTTTCCTTCTCTAATCCAACATTTGTCTGTCGATTGGAAGGTCAGTTCTCCCTCAGAAATTAGAAATGATATTCATTTTAACATGAGAGAATATGATACTAGCTAGTAGGTCTATATGAGAGCTACATAGTTACTGAAAACAGATGTTACAAATAACATAAAGGCGCATTTAATTGATCTAACGAAAAAAAAAAACAACTTAAGGTAGGGTAAGGAAGGTTATTTGGTTATATGTTTTATATTAAATGATTTTTCTTTAAGAAAAAAAAAATGTTGTAAAACTATATTTATACATTTTAAACGTCCTTATAGACAATGTTTTCCACTAGTTTACTAAGATACAATAAGCAAATCGTCATTGAAAAATACTGAAAACAATACTAAAGGGAAAGGTAATTTTGTGATAGTGGGTAGGTTAATTGGTGACATTATTAATTATTAACGAGAACTTTTCCTAACGAATTGTACATGAAACAAATATATTGCTCTGATTCATTAGACGATTTTTCACAAGAGTCGTCACACATGAACATGGTTATGTCCTCGTCAATGTCCTGTACCTGAAAAGTTCATGAAATGGTTGCATGAAAAGCTGCACTGAATCCAATTTGTACCCGACTTGCTTTCGACATCTCGTGAATACTAAAATCTCGTATACATTTAGAATAAGTGACATACACTTCCTTCCGAAAGTTCTGGAGAAAAGTAATATGTTTTTCACTGTTTTAGATAAAGGTCACAGGCTTAAAATTGGCTGAAACACTGTAAGGTCTGTGTTAAAACAGTGATGGAGTTTTGAACATTTCTGCCCTTGAAAAAATACTACAGATCTTTTGACACAGAATGGCATACAGCAAATAAACATTAATGTAATTTCCATGAATTTCACTTAATATTAACGTACTCGTAAATAACGACACAACGTTTCTCTTAGATTTCTGACTATTGACTGATGTTTGTTACATGGAGCAGGAGATAGCACGGTAGTGGATTGAAAATAGATGATATGTCAGGAAGATTAAAGTGCTAGCACACAAACCTCGTGATAGCTTCGAAAGGGAACGGACTATTCGGTGACAGGTTTCGTAAGCATTATAACCAAGTAACCTTTCCATAACCTATATATTTTGCTCCCAGCTGCCGATCATCATGACTAAGGTTTTCCAGTTTTCCCTCGGTCACACCAGACAAGTGAGGGGATTGCACCTTGAACTTAGGCCCTGATCTTCCTGTATCCTTTCTCCTTTCCTATTCCGGCCTGAGCCTTAGATAGCTAAAGGCCATAAATAAAATAAAATTTGCATAATTTTCTTAATTTACGAAATTAAATATATTAGGTAGATAAATGTATGTGACCAAAGTCCCTCATATGTCTGAATGATACTGTCATTCGAAGATAAACTTTCCGGATGCAAGCAGACGTTAGCTGCCTCGGTGCAATCCCTTTATTCAATTATTGACACTGACGAAAATCTCAGGACTTTAGTACCTGAACTGTCCGCAACTGTAGCCACTGAAGCACGAGACCAGGGTAAACTTTAAGTAAACTTCTAATAAATCTCTTTGTTATCGTCCGTTCGAAGCCCACTGTAACTACGCAATAATAGTACTACTTGTTCACAAGTCTGTTTCCATCAGTAATAAAGTAAGAATAATGACACTACTTTTGAGATCAAATCTTAAATATTAGCATGTATTTAGACTTAAACACTATATCCGAGAAATCTAAACCTAGACTCCTAACGTGTGTTAGGGAATTTTGTGCATCTTCACCAGCGCTTCCTGCTATATGCGTTTAACATTTTCATCTGATTTCATATTCCATGTCCTACCTGCTCATCTTCAGTTCCCCTACTGGCCCATTCTTCAAATTTGGTAACTATTCTGAATTGTTAGTGCAGACGACACATTTTTCACAAGAAATGCGATCTACGCAATTCCTTTTCAGTGGTAGGGACACTATTTTTCGTTTCTTTTACAGATAATTTTTCGCTATTTGCATGTGCTGATTAAGTATGGTATGATATATTTTCAAGTATTTATTACCGAGGATCTATGTACAATTCTCTCGTAGAAATTTTAAAATTCTTCCGAAGTTCGAGATGGCGCCAGCCAAAACTAGCTTAATTTTGGAATATCATAGCATTTTCACAAATTTTATATTTCGAAGTTCCGAAGGGCACTACTCTGAAGTCAAATTACTTGGTTAGTAACATCCAAGATGGCGGTAGCCTAAATCGACATAAATCTGAAAAGTCATCCAATTTTCGTTCAATTTCATATTTGAGACCTTGGAAGCACGCGGAGTTCGATAAAATTTATATAATAATTTGTATACCTTAATAATGTTTGTGTAGCTTAATGGCTGTGATATAGTTTGCGTGGCTTAATGTTACTCGTTAGTTAACGATGCAGTATTACTTTTGAATGTAGATATTTCAAATTTGTCATGGCATTGCTATAATTGTTTAGTTAATTCTCTTACAGTATTTTAGTATAGTGGAATAATTTCGACAGGGATGGAACAGAAATAACAAATTATGTCCATAGACTGGATTCTAAACTTGAAACAGAAGTTTATTCCAAGAGCATCCCAACACATTTACGTTGTTGGTGTTATTGAAGAAAAACCATCACAAGAATGAATGTATAACATTAGAAGTCAAGGTATCTTGACTAGATGTAACAGGGTAAAAGTACAGAAGTGTTAAAGAGCTCGGCTTGCAGATGTGTTGAAAGAACACTCACTTCCTTTAAAGTATTAATTCTCTGCTCTAACAGTTAGCATTTACTTTCTAACTTCTCCTATGAAGACAAAGCAATGAGCGTCGAGCTTTTGACGATATCCTAAGTTTAGGATACTGCTACAGAGATTAAAACAAAAAGCGAAGTTAACGTACAGCACTTTTCTGGCTTTACCTTGAAGTTAGTATCAACTAAGTCTACCACAATCAGTGATTCCGCCGGATCTCCCTCTCCCCGTGGGAGTGTACCCCCAAATTCTCGAGTGCACCCCCCCCCAACTTTAAAATATTTACTGTAAAAATCGTAGCAAGTTTGACGTGAAAGGTTTATAGCAACCTTGTTCCCTGTTAACTAGCAAATTTGCTGCAAGATTGTAGCAAGTTTGCAGACTTGCAATACCAAACTTCGTGCAAACTTGCAATGCCAAACTTAGTACAAATTTATTGCAAGTTTGGGTACTACCTGGATATTATCCAGTTAAGAAAACAAACGGTTTGTTTCTAATATCATCAATAGTGTACAAGATCGAAACTAAAGATTAGCACAAGTAATTTAGAATACACAGAAATGACAAGCATTAATAAAACGAAAACAACACGGTAAAAAATGACTTTCTCAGAAATGAATACATTTTCCTACTAAAAAAAAAGCCGAGTAAATTTTACTTGAAAGTGAGAAAAAATATTCTCAAAAATTAAAATTTGAGAATGGTAATTCTCAAATAGGAGCTAAGGCATACTTTTCTAATTTGAGCTGATGCAATTATTCATACTGTGTGTGTCTGGAGGTAATATTAAAATCCTGCGAGATAATTAAATTAAATCTGTAGACATAGTTTATTATCTGGCGAGCGTTGTAAAAGAATATCGTAAACAAGTGCAAGATCTCAAACATACAACAAGAACTAAATTCTCTGTCGAACAGTCCAATCTGTATCACTGCGACTGCATGTGATATTCATACGCGGGCGTGATCGCGGCAAAAACAAAACATACTGTTGGGAATTAAGTTTAAATCTTCTACTTCCTAATGTTTATTTTTCGTAAGATTGTAAAGTGTGTTTACCTGTTGTGGTAATAATAAACTCCTAATAAAGTTGAGTGAGTTTCATAACGTACTGTCGCCTGTTGCATTTCCCGCTTGTGTCAATAGATGTCTCTACTTTTAATGGTGAAAAGTTGAAGTAAGTAACTGCTTTGTATTATGCTAAATTGTTGTTTTTTGTCTTGTATTATTGGCACACGATTTAAGTATGTTTAATAATGATTCGTTGAGTAGATTAAAGGGATTGTACAAACACAATGGAGTATTGTAAAATGATATGTACCCCAGATGGATATGTACAGGAGGAATATAAATAATGTATGCCGGGCACAGCATGCAACTGAACCTAGCTTAACTTTGGCTGGTTAGCGTGTTAACGAGGACCCAGTGTTGCATACGCACAGGCGAGAAAGGCACGTGTACCACCAAACTGAGTCTGACGGCAATCTTCATTGTCGGAGGGTGCAAGTTAGCTTGAGAGAGCAGTCATTGCACAAAGACTGATCATCTCATCAACCATTTTGATTCTAGTTTTCATATTTCTTCCCCTCATCATTTCACGGGCTTCGGCCCCAGGACAGACTGAAAATATGGCGGACGGCTTTCACCAGGGACTTCCGGCTCAGGTTAAAACTCCATCACCCAGCGACTTCCGTACCATCCATCGATCACGACATCAAGCAAAGGCCACAACTACTGAACTTCGCACACGTTCCAGAACACCAGTACGCGCAACGGACAGCAAAGATCCAACATCACCACCTAACAAAAAACAACATGTAAATGATCAGGACAGTGATAGTGATTCATCAGGCATGCATATTGAAGATAAAACAGAACAAACTGCTACACTATATTCATTCCTACTGAGCAACTTTGATACCAAATTCCAAAATCCTAAGCAAATTCTCCAACAATTCTGTAAATATGTACCACGACAAACCATTAACCAAATCATTCCAACGCGAAACGGAGTAATCATAAAGTCACCAGATGCTAACCTCGCGACAACCATTCGCAATAAATACAGCCTGGAAATATTTGGCAAATCCGCAAGTATGACGAACTTATCAAATCGGCGCATCAAACAACCACCTCCACCGCGTAAACAACCACTTCTTTCTGTTGTAATCTGTGGCGTGGACCCTACATGGACTGATGACGAAATTGCTGAAGAACTCAGACAGGAAGAATTCGAATTTACAAAAGTAATCCGTATCAAATGTCAAAATGGACCTACCTACCTAGTTAGAGTACTCACACATTCACACGAAACAGTCAATGACCTCATCACCTTAGGTGCATACATATACAGAAAGAGACATCGCGTAGAGCCTTCTCGTACTCAACCACCGATTGCCATCAGGTGCGAAAAGTGTCAAAGCTATAACTCTCATACCACCAATCATTGCACCAATCAACCTAAGTGTGGATACTGCTCCGGACCTCATCCTACCCGTCAGTGTAATAATATGCAAGAACCACCCAAATGCTCCACATGCGAACAGAATCATCCAACATATAGTTACGTATGTAAATCCAGACCACAGCCACCACCGGACAAACCTGACTTAGTCGTGCCACTTCGAATTCATGATCAACCGAATGACCAAGGCATCATCCAAGACAAACAGCCACTCGTCACCAAACCTATCACTGTCGATCAATTACTATCCTTCATCACCATAACACTACAAAATATCCAACCAGCACACCGCTCTCACATACTTCAACAAATCCAAACAGCTGCAAAACAAGTTTTTCAACTGAACTTCCAAGCAACTTATACAGGTCCGTACGTACATTTTGTTACAACCCCGCATTTTTCTAACTCACAATCACAGCAAATCACACCACAAGACTAAGATGGATATCGTCATCTTATTTGTGAATATTCGATCGCTAAAGACCCACAAACCATTATTTGAAGCACTATTGCTAGAGGAAAAAGTACATGCTTTTTTGCTTAATGAAACACACCTTCCTCCACAATCACCATGTAAAATTCCTGGTTATAAACTTATTCATCAAGCAAGCACTATACCAGCTTTACGAGCTAATGGCGGAGCAGCACTAGGTTTCAAACCAACAATACCCCACCGCGTTCATCATATTCCACACCTTCAATTACCTGAATATATCATATCTACTGTTTATTTCCGAAATCTATATATAACTTTAGCCACCATATATGTTCGACCAGGACAACCTATTCCACTACAATTCTTTCAGTATATGTCAAATAACTTTAACACATACATCATAATGGCGGATATAAATATTCATAGTCGATCAGACCGACAAAAAGCCCAATTCACAAACTTTATCGCTAACAGCACCACCGGACTACTCCAACCATTACCCAAACCTACCCGCCCAATCTCACAGACCACTCCTGATATAGTCATCCTATCCCCTAACCTTATCCACCGCTCACACCTCGAAGTTCTGGATACTGTAGGCAGCGATCATGTTCCCGTCAAAATAACCCTACACCCCAGGCTTTCCCAGAAAACCGACAAACCTCCACCACGAACTACCACCAGGTTTGACCTCGCCGACTGGAACAAATACCGAGAGCATATTCATGACAGGCTACATAACATCCAGGAGCCCACAAACGAGGAGGAACTTTATCAGACGCTAAATATCATCACGGAAACCATCCAGTCAGCATCAAAACGCCATATACCGACAAAAGAGATCACGCCATACCAGCCGAAACTTCCGCCATACTATCTCACACAGGTTAAACGGTCACGACAAGCATTTCGAGCATACATACGAACTCGCAACCCAGCAGATCTTCAACTTCATCGGCAGTTACAACGTTCAGTGCACAATTACATAAATGCATATAAACTTAGGCAATGGGTAAAGACTTGCAACAAACTGAGAGATACAGAGCATCCGTCGAAATTCTGGAAACGTTTTCACCACCTTACCGGCAAAAAGACAACGAATACATACCCATTACTTCAAGAAGACCAACCTCTACAATCTGATCAAGAAAAAGCAAATGCATTCGCAACATACCTACAGGATATCTTCACACCACAGAATTCTTTTATCGCAAGGACACATCCAGTAAATAGGCTGAATATAACATCACCAGAACTGCAACCGCACTCTGAGCACCGCATCAACGAGAACAACCATCTTACTGCACCAATCACCGTTGAAGACATAGTTACTACCACCGCTCGTAAGAAGAATACCGCTCCAGGCCAGGACGGTATAACATATCGACATCTTAAAGAAGGTCCGTATAGACTACTTAAACTGATAGCAGCCATATTCAACTTCATACTACGTACAGGATATATACCAGCTCAATGGAAAACATCTAAAACGCTTATGTTCCTCAAACCAGTTAAACCACCTACCTCAGTAAGTTCCTACCGACCCATCCAGCTCACACCTACACTAAGCAAAATCCTAGAACGAATCATAGTCAAGCGCCTACACAGCCATCTTCTCGACAGAAATCTCCTACCCACTCACCAAGCAGGCTTTCGACCCGGCTACAGTATCCAGGACCAACTACTACGACTCTCCACCCATATCACAAATCACTTCCACACCTGCAAACCATCCTGCCTAGTTCTATTTGATTTAGAAAAAGCATTCGATAAAGTTTGGCACCATGCACTTATCTGGAAACTACTGAAATTTCATCTCCCTATTGCATACATCAGATACATCTACAATTTCCTTGCTGAACGTATCGCCTACATTACCATCAATCATACCACCTCCTTTCCTATCTTTCTTCACACAGGGGTCCCTCAAGGGTCAGCACTCTCCCCATTACTCTATATTCTATATTGTACCGATCTTCCGCTATTACCAGAGAATGTTCAACTCTATCAGTACGCAGACGACACCGCCTTGTTAGCTACTGCTCAAACCATAAATCAAATCAACCGAAACATGCAAGCGGCAATAGACTCATTCTGTAAGTGGTGTTCTACATGGAGACTTACTATCAATCCAACTAAAACACAAGCAATAGTATTTTTACCACCCAAACAACGCTCACGGATACACCGTAATCCATCAAAACTACATCTAACAGTACAACAGACCAAAATCAAACCTACTCATACAGTCAAATATCTTGGAATCATCTTTGATTATCACCTAACTTGGAAGCCTCATTTGAAACAAGTCACAACCAAGGCATACAACCGTTTGAACCTCCTAAAAAGACTTACTGGCACGACTTGGGGATTATCCCCAACAACCGTAATCAGTACTTACAAAGCATTTCTCAGACCAGTCTTAACTTACGGACATACAGCCTGGCTCACAGCATCTTCATCTTATTATATTAAACTCCAAATTCTTGAACGCCATGCATTCCGTATCGCATACCGTATTAAACTCCCAAGCCCAACAGCAGACTTGTACGCCAGAGTTACCATACCAAATATTCTGTTCCATATTGAAACCTTACGTACACGCTACATTACCAACCGCTATAACGCTAACCATCCATTGCTTTTAGACACTATTCACCATAGCCAAACTTACAACCACCAATATCCTTTGCTAATTCCAAACCCACTTTCCCTTCTGCTTAGCATATTTCTGGCCACTCTTCCCTGATGATCATGAAGACCTCCTACAGCTCACTACTCTCTCCGACCCAGATCCACCAGATTTCATACTTCCATCACGTGCACGGTGAAAATCCATTAAGTATTAACAGGGCTCATCTTGTCTCTCATTATTGCCCCGTGTCGCCCCGGGGACAGAAGATAACCCGCATTTGTCTAAACTAACATTCCCACTATTGTGACTGTGGCGTGTAAGCACTTCATGAATTTATTCATCTTTTACTCATTTTTACTTTTCTTTTCTCTTTTCATAGTTCCCTATAGTCTCCCAAATAAATGATTACGGTGTAAAATCGTAATAATCCCAGGTTTTTTACTAAATAAAGTATAACAAAGGTCCCAGAAAACCTCATAGCCCAACTCCAATTCCCTAAACCACTTATCGAGGCAAAACTCTTCCCAGAAAAAGGGCGTAACCCTTTCAATGGGTATTTGTCATGGCTTCACCATGGCAAATTATTATATATATATAAAAAAAACACAGCATGTATTTCCTCAAGGTTCAGCGCTTTTTCCACTATTGTATATACTATATTGTTCAGATCTACCAACTCTACCAGCAAATATACAACTTTATCAATATGCAGATGATACAGTCTTTCTCGCCACCGCACGCACAATACAACAAATTAACCACACAATGCAAACAGCAATAGATTCGTTCATCCGTTGGTGTTCTAAATGGAAACTTACCATAAACGCATTAAAAACTCAAGCTATTGTGTTCTTTCCACCTAAACAGCGATCACGTGTGCAACGCAATCCTTCAAAACTGCAACTCCAGGTACAACAAACACGCATACGTCCAAGCCTTACTGTTAAATGTTTAGGCATAACCTTCGATCATCACTTGACATGGAATCCGTATTTAAAAGAACTCATCCTCAAAGCAAACAACCGTTTAAACTTACTAAAAAGACTCAACAGGAACCACTTGGGGAATTGTACCATCAACCATTATCAACACATACAAAGCATTCCTCAGGCCGGTACTCACTTATGGACATACTGCTTGGGTATCGGCTACTCAGTCATTCTACAATAAACTCAAAATCCTAGAACGCCACGCCTTGCGTATAGCACACCGTATAAAACTACCAAGCCCTACTGATGATCTATATGCTCGAGTAACAATTCCACACATCCTATTTCATTTAGAAACCCTTCGCCAAAAATAAATCACTGGTCGATATGAAAATAATCACCCACTGCTTTTAGACACCATTCAACATAATGCCACCTACACTCAGGAACGCCCACTTCTAATGAACAACCCACTTTCACTTCTTTTCAGCATCTATATCATCACGATTCCCGACGATCACATTGATTTACCGCAAATAGTGTCTTTCACAGCCCCAGATCCGCCTGATTTCATCTTACCATCTAACGCACAGTAAACCATTAGGAACTAATAGGGCTCATTACGTGTCTCATCAGTCCCCCGAACAACCCCGTGTATTCGTGTAAATTAACACTTTCAGTGTTGCGGTTGTGACGAGATAGCACTGCATTCTTATTCTCATCATTAATCTGATTGATATATTTATCTGTTCTTATATAAATTCTATCTATATATTATTACAATGCAAAACCGTAATATCTAAGCGTTTAATGAAATAAATAAATAGAAATAGCATACTAAAAATTCATTGACCATCTCCTATATATTACCCATACATTCCCATTAAATCTAATCCCAATAAAAGGGCGTAACCCTTTCAGTGGGTAATAGCCACGGCACCACTGTGGCTTATTATTATTATTACAGCATGTAACAAAAAGTAAAAAAAATGCGAGTGATTACCCTCTCAAAACGTTGAAACAAATGTTCTCAATTTTGACTAACTATTTTCGTAGCTCCGGAGTTATCTTTTCAGTCATTACGTTCTCAACATTTTGAGCATATGTTTCGCTACTTTTGAATATATTTCTTCTAATTTCTGAAAAAATAGTCCCAAGTTTTCTCATTTTTGAGCCGAAATTTAAACTCATTTTCGAGTAGTTTTACCTCATGTTTGAGACCTTTTTCTCATTATCCGAGAAATATGTTATTTTTTTAAAGAACAATCACGTGTTCAAAATTGAGCAAAATTTAGTCGGAGCCAGATTGAGCCCAAAGTTTTCTCAAATTCGAGAATTATTTTTTTCGTTTTTGAATAAACCTTTTTAACAGTGAAGGCGTAATATGTGGTGCATCTGAAATTGTTTTCTGGACTAAGCCAAAGTTGCATAATAAAAAAAATTAAATTCAAATTCTGAAATTGTTACCTTTTTTACGTTTGTGTTCTTTCTCTGTCTTTATCACTATGTCCGAATTATTTCATATTTTGTATAATATAAAAAGAAAGTGAGTTTGCTTAGTACTTGGCCATTTGTCTAATCTGTCCTGTTCTACGTTTTGGTGTAATGTGTATTTTCATATGTTGTTTGCTGCCATGAATTTACAAGCAGGTGCTTTCCCTCTCCTAGTATTTAAGTATTTGAAGCAGCATTTAAGAGAATACTTTTTATATGTTTAAATATTAACAACAAGTTTCTTTTCTCTGGTCGTCACTCCACGTAGGGCCTAATTCTAGGGAAATACATCTGACATGGTCTTCTCGTTAAATCACGTGACGAATTTGTAATCCTTGCAAACGAAGACCCTGCAGTCAATATACTTTTAGTTTCTCTATAATCTATGGAAATCAGACTTCTGAAGTTGCTAAATACAGTCTTTCATTATATTGCTTATGCTTAACATTTAAAAGGAGAGGAAAAGAGAATGAAACAAAACCGAACAGTAAGCGCTATGCCAAGGGCATTTACTGTTGTGTCTAGAGATTTATTGCTTCCATAACCAGATGTGACGGCACGAGGCTGTTACGAACATTTACCTAAGGTGATCAACTTGATGGGTGGTCTACAAAGAAGTACTGTATGTATATTATGCTCTACCAACTCTGGTCATCTCACATGGAGTGACGAGGGGCTACAATGAACATTATAATGAATATTCAGGGCTTCTAGGCATTGTCTTTCTTCATAGAAAGCGCCTACGATAGGCCCTCCTTCTTCTGAAAGAAGCTTTCGAAGGTGTCAGAAGGTTGTTTCCTTTTTTATAATGATGAATTTGCTTGTTTCCTTCGTAGTTATTCTTCAGTTCTTCCTTCTTAAATAGCTTCTTGATTAAATTTATCACTCTGTCTTGTTTCCATTTCAATGAACAGCTTGCTTGACTTATTCAAAGAATTAACGCTTAACTATCTTTGTCTGAAAACAATTTCTATTGTATAATTTGGTAGATTTAAACCCACGTTTCATCCAATGAAAACTTCTATACATAATGTTTATAATCTCTGAATTTCTGTAAACTTGTTACCTCAAGGATTAAAACATAAATTCACAAGATTATATATAATATATAGTATGTGTAAGATATATTCATTTATTTTCTTGTTCTCGTTTTAGTATAGTGTTTCCATTCCGCGTACAGTACGGTAACACTAGTGCTACTATTGTTGTTGTTGCTACTACTACTACTACTACTACTACTACTACTACTACTACTACTACCACCACCACCACCACCACCATCACTAACTACAACTCTAATACTACTACTGCTACTAGGGCCGGATTAATGGGTGGGCTAAATGGGCTATAGCCGAGGGCCCCAATGCTTCAGGGCCCCCGCCAAGAATAACTCAGTTACCTATGTAAATAGTAAGCACAAATTCAGGGCCATCATCATGCATGGGCACAGTGGGCAGTAATCTGGGGCCCCTAAACCTATACAGGTCTACCCCCATGCTAATGTAAATATTTCTTACAAGCACTGACTTTTCTAAATTCTTAATTTGATCATATTTTATTCAATTTGGTACTGTACGTCAGTTCTCTAAGGCAAATGTTAAGTGATAACTGGTAAAATAGATGATTAGGATTTCAGAATCAACTTCCTACAAATAGATTACTAAAAGATCATGTAAAGTACGACATAGGTTAATGGTTGATAGCAGACTATTTATACTGTGTTTTTAGTTCAGGGGTTCTCAGACTTTTACACCGAAATTGATATTTTCGTCGCTGCACCAAGTAATAACTGAATTTTCAATACTAATATTTGAATTTGTATGAATTCCAGTACTTATTATACCAACGAGGCAGAACATTTGTGAGCGTGTTTGCCTTGTAATTAGAAGGTCTCAAGAATGATTCTCAGTAAAACTTTGGTAAACTTTATTTTGAATGAGCCATTTTTGTAGCTTTTGGCTTAGACCCGTCATGATTATCCGTCACGTTCTAGTTGAAATCCACAATCACGAACATCCATGTCCCAGCCGGGATTCGAACCGGGGACCTTCAAGTCGCTGGTTTAGCTCCCTACGCCCCTAACACACACGGCTAGCAAGTCGGCAACAATCCCCGGTGCCGAACATCCTGACTGAGGTTTTCCCTGTTTCCCTTAATCACACTAGGCAAATGTTAGGATGGTACATTGAATAATTCAATGAAAAAACAATATAAAACAAATAATAAAAAAACTTTTTAAATACATACTTTTCTTAAACAATTCGTACTAAAAACTAAAAAAATAATATTGTTTATGCATGACTAAAAAAAAGGGCACGCTCTCATATAAGTTACTTTATAAATTCTTCAATTGGAGCGCCCTATGCTTTGCTTTTTAATCATGCATAAACAAAATTATTTTTAACTTTTTAATACGAATTGTTTAAGAAAAGTATGTCTTTAAAAGGGTTTCTATTTTAGTTATTTCTCAAGCTAATGTTTGGTGACCCAAATCCTAAAGTGTTTTTGCAACCAGTCAAATCCAGGCTAGTTGCAGGCTAGTATTAGGATAAAGAAGTCCATATTAAAATATGCTTTTAAAATATATAAAAATGTATAGAAATATATGAAAGTAAGAATGGAATATTGTATTGACACCCGACTTACGTCTTTGTGCAAATTTTCGTCATTGTATGACGTCGGGAAATGAGTTAAATTAACGTTGCAAGATTTGAGGATACCACGAACCATTGTGAACTAAAGAAAAGAATGTAAAAAATATGAGCAAAAGTAGTTAAATTATTTCTGTTAAAATAACTAAAAATCTAGATTATCTGATAAACAATTCTCTTATTTCAAGAGGAAATAATAGGCGTATTATTTTTTTTAAACTTTTTCTCTGTATTTATCTTTGAATGGAGTCACCCTTGCCGATCCAGGTGGCCGAACGGTCTAGTGCGCTAGTCTGTCGAGTCAAGGATCGTGGGTTCGAATCCCTCCTCGGGCATGGATGTGATTTTAACTGTGTTGTCCGTAGTTAGGAAAAATCAGTTGAAAGAGTTGCAAGAGTTGTGAGAGTTCAACCAGTTGGGTGGCGCATTCGGTTAGGGTGCGTTTCAGCTTTTTAATTAAAAAAAAAAAGTGGCTCAGGCAGTAGTGAGTCTGACAACGAATCTGGTGGCCTGGGTTCAAATCCCTGTCAGGACGCTATCGGTTTTTCTTCAGTGCTCACATGCCTGGCGCTTTGAGGTGTATCGAATTTGAGTACCAGAGTGTCCTTGGTACTCGTGGACACATTGGGAGGTAAAGACGGTCGAGCTCACCGTAGATCGAGAATACGTGGAACGCTACCTCCACATCCCCCATACATCTTTCACGGAATGTGTGCATCGCACAATGGATAGCTTTACCTTCTATATATTTTTTTTATTTTTGAAATACATCTGTGCAATATTTTAAGTAAGTGAATTTAAAAGTCGTTCTTTTTAAGTATTGGAATAAACTTATTGAAACTCTCTGTACCACTAATTAGTAACGAAGATTTATTGGAAATGTTTCTTTTTTCTTTGTTGGGTGCCAACACAATTCTGTGAATGTATACAAGACCTGATAAAATATTTTTTTTTAGTTACTCTCGCAAAATACTTAACAAGTGAGTGAGTACTCTGTTCTCTAAAAACATAGTTGTCTGGACACAATATTTGGTTGCACAAAACATAACGATTTTGTACAATCTCCCATAAGGGATAATTCTTTGTCTGATCTTTAACCCTTAACTATGATCGTAGAAAAACGTTACGTAACTATGATGGTGTGGTAATGAAATACCCGCATTGAAAGTATCCATTACTATTGTGGGCAAATGAATGTATTTCCTTTTCAACTATTACAGTTAAGGCAGATTAACTTATACATAGTCTGGGCAAAGAAATTTCCGGTGCAGTTTGCAGATATTCTTTTTGTACTTCGAACAAATCATTTTAGTTTTCCGATCTTCTGATTTTGGACAAAATCGGCAGCGTTACAACTTCTTTGAAGAGCTTGCTTCAGCTGTTGGTTCTAAATATTCATTCCTCTTTGTCTCCACGAACCTTCTTGACAACTGCTTGAAGGTCCTCAGGTAAGTACCGGATTTTTCTTCTTTGCACATGTTCTTCTATAAATCCCAAGCCTAACTGTTTCAAAAACTCTCTTCTTTCTAATGGCGTTGCAGCATTTGGTAAATGTTGCAGACTATTTGCTTTCATGATTACATGGCTGTTTACTCCTGCTCTATTTAACATTGCATGAAAGATTACCATGGGCCAGCGTCTTGTTCTTCTAGAAGTGGAATAATTCGCACGCATCTGATCGAGTGTGTTCACGCCCCAACATAAAATCAGGCTTGTGACTTTCGCTGTCCACCTTCTGGTCATGATGCATACTTGATAGTAATACCACATAGTCAATCCGCTCGGCTCGAGCGGCGAGTCTAACGCTCGAGTCAAGTCGTCGCTCGAGCTCGACTAACTGTAACCGAGTCGCTGTGTGTGTCTCTCTGAGCATCAACTCGGCTCGACTTGAGCACATAGTGAGCGCCGACTCGAGCATATAGTGAAGTCCGACTCGACTCGATTCGTCTCGAGCAGTTCTAAGTACCGACTCGACTAGACTCGAGCAGCTACTGAGCACCGACTCGACTCGACTCGAGCACATAGTGAGCGCTGACTCGACTCGACTCGAGTACGTACTGAGCACCGACTCAACTCGACTCGAGTCTGACCGAGTCGCGACTCGAGTCGAACTAGTCGTTCACATCGAAATAACTCGAGAAAAACGCTTTAAAGACATTCGTTTCTTAATCAATTCGTGCTAAAAAGTAAAAAAAAATAATTTTGTTTATGCATGACTAAAAAGAAAAGAATGGGGCGCGTCATTTCAAGAATTTTTGAAGTGACTGTATATGAGAGAGCACCCCATGGTTTTCTTTTTAGCCATGCATAAACAAAGTTATTATTTTTTTTCCTTTTTAGTACGAATTGATTAAGAAAAAAATGTCTTTAAAAAGTTTTTTATTATTTTTATATGTTAGTTTAGTTTCACTATTTGCTTTCTTTCCTACTAACTTTGGAAACAATTATACTAGAAACCATGATAGTCGATGTGAAGTTAGTTTATTGATCTCCTTGGCAACGTAATTTGTTGTTCTAAGTTTTCTCGAATAAGTGAACAAGTAGAAAACCGAGATAGCTGTGTATAAATTATGAGATAATATAACTTTTCTTTACTATTACATCGTACACTGACTCCTTTTCTGACGGTTATGTCAATCCGCTCTGCTCGAGCTGCAAGTCTAACGCACGACTCGAGTCGTCGCTCGAGCTCGACTCACTATAACCGTGTCGCAGCGTGAGTCTTTCTGAGCAGCGACTCGAGCACATAGCGAGCGCCGACTCGGCTCGACTCGAGCACATATTGAGCGCCAACTAGTCTCGACTCGAGCACATAGTGAGCACCGTCTCGGCTCGACTTGAGCATATAGTGAGCTCCGATTCGACTCGAGCAGTTCTGAGTACTGACTTGACTCGACTCGAACAGCTACTGGACGCCGACTCGACTCGATTCGAGCAGTTGTGACCACTGACTCGACTCGACAAATCTGTTATTCGATGTTCGCTTTCTGATTCAAAAGATATGCCTGCTTCTTCAAACGTTGTTACCAGCTCAGCAACACCGACTGGTGAAGAACAAGCAGCTCAGTCACCATTCTCTGCTCAATCTTCGACATCTTCATGTTCGGTACCGACAGATTTGGCGAAAATCGGAGAACCTATCCAGCAAATCAAATTGAAGAATTATCCAAAGGACACACACAATAAATCATTCCAAATTTGATGGTATAATACAATCGTTTTCCATGGCTGGAGTATTCAGCAGAGAGGGATGCAGCATTCTGTTCGTCCATTTGGGTTGAAAGAATCAACTTTTACGGAAACGGGATTCAGAAACTGGAAAAATGCTATGGATAAGAGTGGGTTTCGAAAACATGAGTCGAGTGCTATGCATATTATTGCTATGTCCATGTGAGAAGAAAAGAAGAAGCGTGTTTCTGGAAATCTTTCTCTTTCAACTCTTTTAAATGGAAGTGTTTTAGAAAAGAACAAATAGTATATTAGATCAATTACAGAAGTGCAGTTTCTTGTAGTTAATGAACTCGCTTTGCATGGAAGCTATTCAATTGATGAAGAAACTGAAGACTGTTTGTTCAGAAATCTTTTTAAGTATACATTAAAGAAGATACAAAGTTGGCTGATTGTTCCTCAATTGTTCCAAAAAACGCTACCCACTCTTCTTCGGTAATTAAAAAAGAAATTATAGAAATTATGAATGAAATTGTACGAGAGGAGATAGTAAAAGAAATAACAACAGCCAATATGCCATCATTTACTTTATTTCAAGATGGAACTAGAGATAAAAATAACAGGGAAAATATTGCCTTAGTTATTCGGTTTTGTCAAGAATGGGACAACACTGGAATCTTTACAATACGTCAAGTACAGACAAGTACAAAACTTGACGCTGTTTCTTTCACTAATCTGACACTTAAGATTCTGAAAGACAATGATCTGGACTCACAAAACTTGCTTAGTAAATGTTATGATGGAGCAAGTGTTATGAGTGACAAGACAGGAGGTGTTCAAGCTTTACTTCAAAACATCGTTGGCAAAAAAAATCTATGTTCACTGTTTCAATCATCGGTTGCACCTAGTAATAGTGAAGGAAGTTTCAGAAAGGTGTGTAATACGTAACTTTTTTGATCTATGTTCAATTCTTTATGAGATTCTACAGCGGCCGAAAGTAGCTGAACTATATGAAGGCAAGAAAGTAGACAGATTCTTAGAGCACAGATAGCAGGGGCATTTTGCAGTTACCAAGACAATAATAGAAAATTTCAGTGAAATAGTGAAAGCATTACAAAGTGTCAGAAACACAAACTTAAATGGAAGTGACATTGCTACAATCATTGGTTTGGTCTCAGTGATGACAGCATGAGAATTTCGTTTCTGTGCAGTACTCATGAAAACATTATTAAGTATAATGGATCCTGCAGATAAGGTTCTACAGAGTTGTAACACTAGTTTGACAGATGCAATAATCATCATTCAGTCTGTCAAAAAGCAGATTTGTCACCTTCGTTGTCCAGAGCAGTTTGAATTTTTGCTGAACGAAGCGGATGTTTTATTGGACGTGAAAAGGGGTTCAGAAACTGAACCTGTAATGAAGCGACAGAGAAAGAATGTGAGAATGGATGATTTCGTTATAAGTGACACTATTCCAGGCCATTCTTCCGAGTCTCCACAAAATTTTCTAAACAGGATGTTTTATGAAACCATCGACATTATCATCAGTGAGTTAGAGTTGAGATTTGATGAAAATAGTGAACTGATAGAAGAAAATAGAAGTGTTTATGACTTTGATCTTGAAAAAGTGAAGTACTTGTCATCACTAGGAATCCCCCTTCCGTCCAAAGAAGAACTTCTAGTAGTGAAGAAATACCTACTGAGGCAGAACATTGTAGGCAATGACCATATCTTTCGGGAAATTTTCGAACGACGTGCTGCTTTCATAAAAACATACGAATTGCTTGCATTTGTCAACACATTTGGATGCAGCACAGCAAAGTGTGAACTAACGTTCTCTGTTCTTACCACTTGAACAGACCACAGAGGTTATCAATGACACACAGGTGCCTAGCTAATTTAATATACTTAGTGTTTGAAAAAAGCGAACCGAAAATATCGACTTGGATTATTTCCTTCGTAAATTCAATGATGGGAAGAATAGAAAGCTTCAATTATACTGATAATAGTTGATGAACTGTATTTTTTGCTCTAGGCCAAGCATGTATGATCTTCCGAGATTTTAGGCTTCCATGTAAATACATAAATTGTAGCTGTGTCATGTTTCCTGTTTCCGTGATTGTATTGAGAGAAATATATCATTGTTTGAAAATAAGTATTATATAAGTGTCATCGGTTTGTTTATGAAAGGAACCGTAAATAAAAAAATATTCTGTTCTGTACAAACCATCGTTCTCTTTAGTTTAAAATTGTAATGTACGGTTTTATAGTCACATTAGTAAATCTGATAATAATTTGTTTGAACATAATTTGTAAATGTTTTCTAAGCTGCTAAAACACCGGTACCTATTTTTCAATCTTGCTTGTTAAAAATATTTAGAGCCCGACCCAAAACGATGCTTGCCCGACCAAAACTTCAAGCCTGGCTACGACCCTGTTCTGTAAACAGAACAACTGCCTCCCTACTCTGTTCTGCTGATAACAAACAGTAGCTCAGTTTTACCATGGATGGCATCGGTTTTCCAGAGGTTGATTGTTGCAGGTTGCTGCAAGTGGGAGGGAAGGACTGAGTAGTTAAGTTACACTTTGGGGTCAAACTTCCGCCTTTTTGCCATTTCCCCCCCTTGTCCCGTGGCGTAGGTGGTATCTGAACCACTGGTAGGCTTTTTTGCAGCTTTATGTATGACATATATAATTTTCGTGAAGAAGGGATAATATTTACGATATGAAAAATCAGTTTAAAATTTACATTTTTTTTTTTTGGTACCGTCATTTTTCGCGTTGTTTATTTTACTTTCGCATTGCTTAATGACAGCCGATTTCTATGCATATGTAATTTTTATTTGGATTGAATTTATTTCTCCTTATGAATGAGATAATGAAATAAATCAGACACTTACTTGCTCATTATTTTAAAATCTTTGATTCGAGAATAGAATTTAGTTTTATAACGACCACAACATATGTGGTTTGATTACTTTTTAATGAACAAAGTTTCTTTTAAATGCGAATTTGAAGATTTCGAATGGCATAAATAGATTGTTTGTATTGTAACCCTTTTATATTTTTTTTATCTGTTATATTGAACATTACGTTGTAATGAGATCACTTTGTACTTTACTGGAAATGCAGTTTTACGCTGAACACAGTCTATTTCGTTTCGAATTCTTTGAATTCTTATTATTTTAAGTAAGGAAATTAAAAACTAAGTACTTGCTCGTTTTTAAACAAGTTTCGAATTCTTTGAATTCTTATTATTTTAAGTAATGAACTTAAAAACTAAGTACTTGCTCGTTTTTAAACAAGTTTGGAATTCTCATTGTTTGACTAACAAAATTTTCAGAACGAGAATTGGTATTTAACAGCAAACCAAGGGAAATAAGTAAGAAAATTCTTGATCAATCTTAATTAGGTTAGGATTCGATTAAAAATTAAATTTGATGATATTCAGATTGCTACAATACGAAGGTATTAAGGGTGTCAATGCCGGGAATTGAACCCAGGACTCCTTGATTGCAAGTCCAATCTTCAGCGGGCAAGAAGTGATGGTTGTCCATTTGTTAAGTTAGGAACGAGTTTTTTTTTCTGGCTGTTAGAATATCAGAGACAAGAAAGCAATTCTTTGGAGTACGGGCAGCTGTCTGGGTGTTTCAAGCTGGATTCGTTCTCCCTCCAGATAGGCTCCACTGCGATTGCATGAATGGGCCAGTTCTGGGGAAAGAAGAAAATGGGGACCAGCTTGCTTTGGTAACGCATATAGGGGGATGTTTGATTTTCAGCTGGCTGTAGTAACAGAAGAGAGATTGTTCCTATTTAACCTTCATTGATCGTAAACTTTGGCACAGAACTGCAAACAATATGGTATTTAGAAAAGCAGAGGGTCATAGAGAATTGGGTTCGTTGTTATTAACTATTGAATGTCTATACCACAGCTGAATCGTTTCTCGTTTAAAAGAATACATTCCGGCTACCTTTTCTTGCTCTTTGAAAGTGTCATTGTAAATTTACATCGCGTATTTTTGTGAGACAATATACACACGGATGTTGTAATACGCTTTAGAACATAAGGTGATTGTATTACCTACTGAAGCATGTATAATTCAACAGAATGTTTTTAGAAAAAGCAAATTCAGCTGTTTACGATGTACCTTCAGTACGCTACAACTATTTCCAGCATCTGGAATGAATCGCGTCGCTTGGGATAAATTCTCCATGTGATAGCATTCTGCGTGCAATAAAAATTATTGGCCAAATGGAATAAAGAAAAGTTTATTATCCAATCAGAGAATTGAACCCTGCCTTTATGATTCGAGAGTATTGTCTGACTAGAAATATTAAAAGGGCTATGCTCAATACAAAATGATACCAGTTTCCATTCTGACTTATCAGCTTTAGTAATACGAGTGATTGAAGTTATTTTCTGCTGTGTATTTTATCGAATTTCGAAGATTTAGTAATTTACAGGTAAGTGTTTAACTAGATCAAATACTTGAATGTTTAAATATTAAGCCAAGCTACAACGCCTTGAGATAAAATTAAATTTTGTTTCATTCTCATTTTATGCTCCATGAAGACCAGTGTCTTATTTAAGTTGCTATTTCGCTATTCACCCGGTGAAACTGTTTATGTATTCTCACTAGTTTATTTTTAGGGACCCACGAGTTTGAATGCTGACTTAGCAATTTTAACTTTGCATTCCCGTCAAACAAATCCTGGCAGAATCCCCGAAAAAAAATCTCAGTCAGGATGGCTGTGAACAGGAGCTCTTAAATTTAAACTAAGATATTAGCAAAGGCTGGTGGACATTCGGACTCTAAATTTACAAGTACTTAGGAGTTCACATTGCTTTTGCAATGTTCATTACTTTAATTTTAAAATTGTGGCCGAAAATCGAAAGAAACCGTGCAAAACTTCACTTACGCACTCCCAATTTTGTCTCGACATTGCTAAAACTGAAAATCCTGGCAGAAATGTAACATTACATAAAATAATGTGGGGACCGCTGCTGCGGTTTTCTCTTTATTGAAACACAGAAAATGTGATTCGTGTGACGGGAGGGATCTTAGACTTTTTTTTAAAAAAAAGAAAAGAAAAATTGTTATTGAAGTATTTTATCTATCTTGAGATGCAACAGAATTTCGCTAGAAATTCGAAGTCGTTTAAGAAATTTGAACGATTAAGATGTTTCGAAAGTATGTAGCAACCATGAGGAACAAGTTTAAAAATTAACTAACTAACTCTATGGTTTATGGAACTCGCAAGTTCATCGCCGTAGTAACAAACGTTCGCCATTGGATTCTATCTTGGGAAAGATCACTTTAGTTTTCAGCACAAACATCTAGTTGTCAAAGATTACATCTACTATTGTCATCGCAACGATGTCTCGGTCTTCCCGATGGCCTCCTTCCCTCCGATTTTACAAACCTTCGTTTTATCCTCATCAGAGCTATATGATCTGTCATGTTTAGATAACTATTCTTAGAACCGACTGCAGAGACGGTGTTTAAACTTAGGCTAAATTATTCGTAGGCTAAAACATCAATCGGGATTGCAAGAAGGGGTTTTAAGCTTTCAGGATAGAAAATTAAATTCGAACGGTTGGAGCACTTTCTAGTCTACATTTACACCTTTCCAATCAGGCCTTACAACATCGGATGAATCGTACAATTTGTAAAGATCTTCATTATGCAGTCTCCCGTATGTCTTTCTCAAAACCTGTTTCTCCTTACGAATATAATACAGATGAAAGCTAAATAAATTATGCTTTATTTAATTGTGAATGTAATACGATTTTTTAAAAGCGTTAACGAGGGGTTGACCAAACTGAAATTAATTGTCTTGTGGCACCATTATTTTACATTTAGCAATTTTCTCTCTTTTGAGCTTTTACTTTTTTAAAAAAAAGTAAATCGGTTTAGGCCAGGATAGGATTGCGTAGAGCAGTGTTCCAAATCTATTTATTACTCACGAACGGGCAAACTATAGGTAGAAAATTTGAAGGACCGGGAAGATGCCAGTAAGTTAGAGGTTTAATTGGCATTCAAAAGATGCCACCACATCTAACAGTTTCTGGAAAGGAAATGTAAGCTTTAATCTCACTTTTAAACTGTCAAATTAATATTAAATATATTAATTTCCCAAGGACCGGTGCAATAGTTTTGCGAACCGGCGGTTGAAAACCCACTGGCGTAGAGGCTATGATAGGAGGTCAAATTCTGAAAGTACCATTTCTATATTAGCCTGGTTCGACTGAGGAACTTGGAAAACCTGAGTCAGCACGACCGGCTGCGAAGATCGCTTGAAAGACTATCCGAATACGGAGCCAACGGAAGCCGTGGTGGCTCAGTGGTAGAGTGATCACCCATACGACCTGAGCTAAAGTTGCCTAAAGACCTTAAAATTAAATTCAAATAAAGTCAATGCTCTATGAACAGAGTTATGAACGCTCGGGCCCTAGATTCGATGTTAGAACGTTCTGATTGCCTTACGGCACCAATGATTTTAATATTAGTTGTTTTTTATTTCGTAAATCAGGACAAACAAGAGACAACAAGTAGAAAATGTAAAATTCTACAATGCACTCTTTTTCAATTTATTTTGCTTCTTCGGCACGCTTGCTACTTATTTTTAGTTATAAATGACGAGTGATCAGTCCGGA